>SJYC01059628.1:0-81355 GCA_006408675.1 Madoqua kirkii
CATTCCTGGGATAAAGCCCACTTGGTCATGGTGTATGATCTTTTTAATGTGTTGCTGGAGTGTTACTGTTTAAACTGAAGTATCTTAAGGTGAATTACAAAAAAAAATTATAATAATTATCTTTCTTTTTGCATGAATATAGAAAAAGTCACTGTGGTAGGTTTAGTGATGACCCCTAAAAATGTTCATATTCTAATCTTTATAATTTGTGAATATTACCTTATATGATAGAAGGACAGGTGTGACTTAGTTGGGCATTTTGAGTTGGGATGGTTATCCTGGATAATCTGTAGGCCCAATCTGTAATCATGAGTGTCTTTACAAGAGGGAAGCAGAGGGAGAATAGACCATGGAAGAGGTGATGTGATGATGGAATCACAGATGATGAAATGGAGGAAGATGGAGGAAGAGGCCACTGGCCAAAGAACACAGGTGACCCCCAGGAGTGGAGAAAGTCAGGAAAACAACTGCTCTTCCCAGAATGTCCAAGGAAAGCCAGCCCAACTAACATCTTGTCCGGTGAAACTGATTTTGGACTTCTAACTTTCAGAACTGTCAGAGAACACATTTACATTGTTTGAAGCCACTAAGTTTGTGGCCATTCATTACAGTGGCAATAGGAAATCACTACAGTCATCAAGATTAATGCTAGCAGCATCTCGGTCCAGCTCATGGAAATTTCCACAGAAGCTGTTTTGAAAACCCTTGCTATACATGAAAAAAAAAAAAAAAAAAAAAAGGCTGCACTGAGGGCCATAGAGAAAGGACAGGAACAAATGGTGAGAGCTTTAAACTGTTTTTAGGAACAAAATCAAAATCAGCCCCAAGATCTGTAAAAAGTAAACTATTTCACTGCCTCTCACCAGACGCAGTGGGTCTAGGTCAACATTTGAATGAAAATCAAATACAAGGAAGCCATGATGTTTCATTAAGACAGTTTACTGGCCAGGTACCAGGTAAGCCAGGGCCACACTCCAGCCTAAGGGTCCCTGATGACAAGTAACTCACTCATTCATTCAATACCCAAGTGGACTGCTTTATAGACTGTGCACTAGACCATCTTTGTCCCACTAGAGAAGATTAACACAGCAAAATAACATATCAAAGTGAAGTTAGAGGAAGCCAACTAGACAAAGGAAAGAGTTTTAAGAAACAGGACACTCTTGATTTTCAGGTTAGAGATGGAGAAATGGCCTGGTTCCTATTTGATGCCGGATAGAACTGAGGGATTGAAAATCAGAACTTTTTGTTTGAAGGAACAGTCAGCTGTGCATTGGGGAGAGAGAATTCCCATTCAAAGCATTACTGTGAAACCAGGTTCAATCTGAGGTGACATGGAAGAACTGGAAAAGCCTTGGTTGCATCATTTATATACTTGCTCCCAGGTTATTACAGAAATTAAGTGAGACCCTGCCTAAGTCTGTCATTACCTAGCTCAGTCTTTGCACATTGGCACATAGTCGATGGCAGCTGTTAGTTACAACAGGAGATTGCTAGGATCACAACTTCAGGGAGATGGAGAGAAATGCCAATATGCTAGACCCTGAGTTGTTCTAGGGGCCTCTGGATAACTGCCTTCTATATACATGGGTGATTATATGCTCCATAAGTAACATTATCTAAACTGAACCAGCAGTTTTATTTAAAATAGATAACCAACAAGGATCTACTGTATAGCACAGGGAACTCTACTCAACGTCCTGTGGCAGCCTGGATGGAAAGGAAGTTTGCGGGTGAATGGATCCATGTATATGCATGGCTGAGTTCTTTCACTGTTCACCTGAAACTATCACAACATTGTTACTTGGCTATATCCCAGTACCAAATAAAAAGTTTAAAAAAAAAAGGTAAAGTGAACCAGCAGTAACCACGAAGGATAAGAAAACAATCCCTTTCAATAGAATGATTCCTGGATTCCGGGCCAAATGCTAGATGACTGTTTGGGCAGGTCACTACATTTTGCTAATCACACAAGTTACCCACTAAGTCAACATCTTAATACAATACTGGCTTCTTTCTTCAAGCTGGCAGAAGGACTGCTGAATAACAAGCTTTTGCTCCCCGCTTTCAAAATTTACAATTCCCCTGGTTCCTAATTAGCAAGACTCTAGTCACCACCAGAAAGAAGGAAAGGCAAACAGAAGGAGAGGCAGAGGGAAGAATGACAAGTTGACTTTCTCTAGGATCTTGGGGGCCATTTCGGAATGATGGGGACGGCTTTAGGCTTGTAAGAGGTTGCATGACTACGTCCCGGCAAAGAACACTCAGTACAAAAGTAGAAAGCTTTCTCTTCCTGCAGCGTCTACAGCAAGGGCTCTTCTCCACCTAGAATGTTCCAGTTGGCCTCGACTGAAGGCTAGCCAGAAGTTTTTCTTCTTCTCAGTATGTAACCAGGGCTCTGCGATTTCTCAGACAGGACTGCAGATCTTGGTGGAGGAGAAACCCAAGCCTCTGACTGAGCTGGATATATTGGGGATTGGATAACTTGTAATCGGTGATTTCAGCCCTTTCCCTTTGAGCAAGAAATAGAAAGGGAGAAGGAAGAAAGCAGCACAACAGTTAAATGAAAAGGACGTAAAGCGCAAAAATAAAGTGGCGAAGTGTTTCAGCTGAAGTGAGCCTGCGTTGGGCCGAAATCCCATTCGGGTATATTGTAGCTAGGTTTTAGTCTGAGGTGATGGGCAAGTGCTAAAATTCTAGAACAATGAAAACACTTTTTCCCAGCCGTGGGCTTCCTCATACGCTTCTGTAAATGTGAACGAGCGTCTCTAAGTCATTATCTTCATTATTGCTTACAAGACTTTAATAAAGGACTTTATCCTTTATGGGGGTATTAAATCCATCAGGAAGGGGACATGGTAACTGCAGGCTCCCTTTCCTGCAGTGCAGGGCTGAGTTCCACCTTCTCTAGCAGCATTTACATCATTCCCATGCAGGAGTTGGGGTGGGGGATGGGGTTGGTTCACAGCATGGTAGAGAGAATGAGCATCAGGCTTATGAACTGCCCAAGTGGGATGGTGGTATGGTTGGTTTAAAAGGCTGAACTGAGCTGGTATGGATGTAAATCTTGAGGAAACAAGTTTCTGGTAACCAGGTGGGCCTCCTAAATGCAAAGAGCATCAGTCGTCTCCGGAGGGAGGCGCCCACAGTGCTGGCTTTGCTTTAAGCCTTTCAAGTGCTCTTTCAGCTCGTGGGCCTGCAAACTTTGGATAAGTAAAGTCCCTGTATCCTCATACGCCTCTGCGCCTATGGCAAGGGCAGACATCTTTCTGCAAACATTCAGTGTCTTCATTCGTTTGTTCTATATATTAATTTTTAACTTTTGAAGTAATTTCAGACTTACGGAAAAGTTACCAAGATACAGGAATTATAGGGTATGGGATATTAATTTCCATAGCCCTTTACCCAGATACCCTAAACATTTCCTCTCTCAGCGCTGTGTGTGTGACACAGACATTACTCATTTTCTGAAACATTTGAGTCTAAGTTGCAGATATGCCATTCCTTTACCCATAATACGTCAGTATCTTTCATACTAAAAAACCCACCAACTTTCTCTTATATAATACAGGAAAATTATACACATTAAAAAGTTATCACTATATGTATCACATACAGTATGATTTACTCTGTGTTGTTGTTGTTTGATTACTAGGTTGTATCTGACTCTTTGAGACCCCATGGACTATAACCCGCCTGGCTCCTCTCTCCATGGGGTTTCCCAGGCAAGAATACTGGAGTGGGTTCCCACTTCCTTCTCTGGGGAATCTTCCCGACCCAGGGATCAAACTCACATCTCCTGCATTGGCAGCTGGATTCTTTACCACTGAGCCACCAGGGAAGCCCAACAACCAATAGAATTATTTACTCTGTAGACCTAAGTTATTCTGCCGAGTGTCCATTAATTCTTTTTAATTCACCCTTTAAAGCTCTGTGTGGTCCAGCCAACACCCAGGAGGCCTCCAGTGGTCTGGGCTGAGGATGGCTCCCTCACGCTCCCCAGGCAGTGGGGTCTCCCGAAAGGTCTGCACAGGATTCACTCCTGCAGACTCGAGTGTTGCCTTCCCTGAGCTGCCACACCTCCATCGTCTGTGCTCTCAAGGTGACAGCGTTTGCTGCATTTCCGCCTGCAGTTAAGGTTTCTGTCCCCGGGGGCTTCATGCCTTTCCTGCTGCCTCCCTTCCCTAGGTCTGCCTCTGCAGGGAAGCTCTGGGACTTAGCCTGTCCCCGGTCTCTTGAGCCCTGGTGAGGCCCCAGAAGAGTCTGTGGGTGGGTGGCTGTGAATCTCCTTTGTGCCTGAAGCTCCCCAGGGTTCTGCCTCCTCACACTGGCCCACACTCAGCCCTGAACAGTGTTAAGAACTGTAGCTGAATTCTTCTTCCTGGCGGGCATGATGCCTGTCGTCTCCAGTAGGTGAGTGTCTGTGCCCTGTCTCTCCCTGGAGGAGCCTGTGTTTCCTCGGGTTCTGTGTAAGCTGGTTGTTCTGCAACCACAGCTCTATGATAAATTCAAGGAAAGCTGAGACTTCAAAGATTAGCTTAGCATCTTTGGTGAGGTTTTAAGAATAAAAGCTGTCTTTTCTAGTTTTCTACATCCTAGGAGGAAGCCAGACATCCATTTTACATTTTTTGCTCATCTATGAATTGGATTTTTTCCCTTATAGCACCTGAAAAACATCTGGAAAGAAAACCTGTTGTTTACTGACATACCAGTAATAGACCCTTTCCCTCAATCTATTAAGATATTCACATGTTGTTGTTGTTTAGTTGCTAAGTTGTGTCTGTTTGTGACCTAATGGACTGTAGCCCGCCAGACTCCTCTGTCTATGGAATTCTCCAGGCAAAAACATGGGAGTGGCTTGCCATTTCCATTTCCAGGGATCTTCCCAACCCAGGGATTGAACCTGTATCTCCTGCACGGCAGGCAGATTCTTTGCCACTGATTTACCAAAAATATTCAGATAGTTGTGCATTATCATTAGAACTCTTAGAACATACAACTCTTAGAATGCTCTCTCCCAGAGAATAAGCAGTCATCTAAAAAGTCAAAAAGATCACGTCTTTAGCACAAAGGATCTAAGACTGAGATATAGTGGTTAAGAAGCTGGGTTTGAAACGTGGACTTAATTATACCTTCAGACAGACACGTTCTTTCTTGCAGGATGGCTTCTGACCCATCCTGAATATCACTGTCTGTCATTTTCCTGAGCCTTATAAGGGGAAAATAGTCTGATTGGGAAGCATTCACCTCCTCCAAGCTAAGGCATGGACTTATTTGCTAAAGGCTTTCAGCCAGATAGTCTAATCTGAAAGTTATAAGGAGCCTTCAAGTATTTTGAAGGGAAACTGGTGATTCGAAAGGAAAAACAAAAAACCCTGCCTTTATTTTAAGAAACCTAGCTGCCCGGAGTAAGTACAATGTTAACAATGATATATAAAATGTCTATGTTATGAAGTAATGCAAAATAAATTCCTGAATGTGGAGCTGATTCTAACATGATAATCAGCTAGTCTGAGGCTTTTCCCCCAGGGCATGGCAAAGAAGCCACAGTAGCTTTTAACTTTGCAGGGAAATGGTGTCATTTCTTAAAAGCAGCTGGTCAGTCATAAACATTTATTAGATATGTTTAGATTAGCTGATGTAGGAATCTAAGAGTTTGTAAAATAATTAATTATTCTGAATAACTGTCAGAAGGTATCAAGTTCTTTCTGAACCCTCATTTTCTAAATATATAATCCCCAGTAATAATTCACCCTCACACCATAGTCCCCTTTTTCCCTCACACTATTCTGTCTTTTGCCTTGTCTGGGGCATCCTATGGACAGAGAAGCCTGGCAAGCTTCAGTGCATGGGGTGGCAAAGAGTGAGACACGACCGAGTGACTGGGCACACACGCGGTCCCTTGGGGTTGGAACAAAGCCAGATAGAGGTTTCTCCCATAAACCTTTCATCTCCCCTGCACCTGGTTGGGAACCCAACTGACTCCCCAGATCAGGTACTTGTGCTGTCAGGCATGTCCTTGACAACCCCAAACTACCTTGCAACCAAGGATCTGGTCGAATAAAAATGTCCTCATTCCCCTGCTCCCCCAAAATCTGAGAAAGCTAATTTATGCCAAAGTGTCATTTACTGATACAGCTTTCTTCAGAGGATACCTTTCTTGTCCTTTTTGCTTCTAATTTTCTTTTTGCTGAGAACAGAGAGTGGCAGCATCCCAGGCAGGGATCTTCCCACTGTCCTTCACCTCACTCTAAGGGCTGGTCACTTAGTCTGCATAACAGACTAACCTGTGTGCAGACACACCTTCCATCCTTCACAGTAAAGAAGATGCTGTAGCCCACTCTTGGTAGAGCATGTTTTCCAGTTTGTGTAATGATGTTGGGCTGTGTGACCCATATATTCCTGCCTATTCCTCTTCATCCACAACTGGGTGTTGTTTTCCACATTGGGAAAGGAATATGTCAAGGCTGTGTATTGTCATCCTGCTTATTTAACTTATAGGCAGAGAACATCATGCAAAATGCTGGACTGAATGAAGCACAAGCTGGAATCAAGATTGCTGGGAGAAATACCAATAACCTCAAATATGCAGATGACACCACCTTATGGCAGAAAGTGAAGAATAACTAAAGAGCCTCTTGATGAAAGTGAATGAGGAGAATGAAAAAGTTGGCTTAAAACTCAACATTCAGAAAACTAAGATCATGGCATCCGGTCCCATCACTTCATGGCAAATAGATGGGGAAACAATGGAAATGGTGACAGACTTTATTTTTTGGGCCCCAAAATCACTGCAGATAGTGACTACAGCCATGAAATTAGAAGACGCTTACTCCCTGGAAGAAAAGTTATAACCAACTTATATAGCATATTAAAAAGCAGAGACATTACTTTGCCAACAAAGATACGTCTGATCAAAGCTATGGTTTTTCCACTAGTCATGTATGGATGTGAGAGTTGGATGAAAAAGAAAGCTGAGTGCCAAAGAATTGATGCTTTTGAATTGTGGTGTTGGAGAAGACTCTTGAGAGTGCCTTGGACTGCAAGGAGATCCAACCAGTCCATCCTAAAGGAAATCAGTCTTGAATGTTCATTAGAAGGACTGATGCTGAAGCTGAAACTCCAATACTTTGGCCACCTGATGCAAACTGACTTATTAGAAAAGACCCTGATGATGGGAAAGATTGAAGGTGGGAGAAGAAGGGGATGACAGAGGATGGGATGGTTGGATGGCATCACCATCTCAATGGTCATGAGTTTGAGTAAACTCCGAGAGTGGGTGATAGACAGGGAAGCCTGGCGTGCTGTAGTCTGTGGGGTTGCAAAGGGTCAGACATGACTGAGCGACTGAACTGAACTGATTCCTCTTCATCATACCTGTGTTGGCAGTGCAGTCTTTACAGAAAGGAGAGATTTTCCTCCTCTCCCTTTTTCTGCTTGGATCTCCAGCTTGGACTCAGTGTGTTGGTTTACTGTCTGGGGCTTACTCAATAGGCTCCAATCCATATCCATGGTTCTGGGGCTCCTAACACCATCAGGTTTCTTGGTGACTATTCTGTAAACTGAGCAAAGAATGATCCCCGCTTGTTTCCTCTAACCAACTAAGCAACAAAGAGAGGGGGCACTCCTTCTTATGGGGTGAGTCTCCTTGGATAGTCCTGAGACACCTGTGCATAAATACTCCCTGAAAGCCCTCCATGCTAGAGCTTTGTGCTTGGCTCAAGGGTTAACAGGGTAAAAGAGACATTTAGCCAATGAATTCTCCGTAATTTGACTATAGTTATGCAGATGACACCATCCTTATGGCAGAAAGTAAAGAGGAACTAAAAAGCCTCTTGATGAAAGTGAAAGAGGAGAGTGAGAAAGTTGGCTTAAAGCTCAACATTCAGAAAACTAAGATCATGGCATCTGGTCCCATCACTTCATGGGAAACAGATGGGCAAACAGTGGAAACAGTGTCAGACTTTATTTTTTTGGGGGTTCCAAAATCACTGCAGATTGTGACTGCAGCCATGAAATTAAAAGACGCTTACTCCTTGGAAGGAAAGTTATGACCAACTTAGATAGCATATTCAAAAGCAGAGATATTACTTTGCCAACTAAGGTCCATCTAGTCAAGGCTATGGTTTTTCCAGTAGTCATGTATAGATGTGAGAGTTGGACTGTGAAGAAAGCTGAGTGCAGAAGAATTTATTTTTTTGAACTGTGGTGCTGGAGAAGACTCTTGAGAATCCCTTGGACTGCAAGGAGATCCAACCAGTCCATCTTAAAGGAGATCAGTCCTGAGTGTTTATTGGAAGGACGGATGCTGAAGCTGAAACTCCAGTACTTTGGCCACCTCATGTGAAGAGTTGACTCACTGGAAAAGACCCTGATGCCAGGAGGGATTGAGGGCAGGAGAAGAAGGAGACAACAGAGGATGAGATGGCTGGATGGCATCACTGACTCAATGGACATGAGTTTGGGTAAACTCTGAGAGTTGGTGATGGACAGGGAGGCCTGGCGTGATGCAATTCATGGGGTCGCAAAGAGTCAGACATGACTGAGCACCTGAACTGAACTGAACTTACTGAAGGAATTTGCTATCAGTCCTTTAGGGTTGAAAATCTATGACCCTCTACCTGTCATCCATTTCGTAATTCTACATGAAAGAGATGAAAGGGCCTTAGAGTTCTGCCAAGCCAGCCTGCTGCAAGGGGCTAGGGTTTGGAGCAGGAAGTATTGAACACTTCACTTAGCAACAAGAGACTCTCCACTTATGTTCATTTTATTTTTACTCTTCTGTATAAGATTGGTCTCAATGAAGGAATTCTCTCCTAGGGAAGTGTGCAAAGATGTGTAAAAGACTTTCTCTCCTAGAGAAGTGTAAAAGATGACTTACTGAAGCATTATTCTAACAGGGAAATACAGGAAACAACATGAATGCCCAGCAATAGATAAAGCGGTCTACTTAGTTAATGGAATGCTGTAGAGCAGATGAAATTAACTAGAACTAAATATATGTGCCAAGTTAAATTTCAAATAGTGTTGATATTTAAAATACAAATTAGAATGTGTATAGCTAACACAACATTGTCAAGGAACTATACTCCGGTAAATATTTATTTAAAACATAAACTATATGCATAAATGTATAACTGTTTGAAGTTTAAATATTAAGAACAATATTATGCACAGTTTTAGAGCATACACGTGTGTAGTTAAAGTATCAAAGCAGAGATATGAGGGACGCATATCAATTCAGAGACAAATTTCCTCTCTCCTTCAGAGAACGGGATTGGGTACCTTGGAGGTTTCGGTGGTATCTGCACTATTTCATTTTTTTAATATGGTGGTATAATCAGAGTTTGTGTTTCTTCATATAAAATGTTGTATCTGAAATATTTCATTATGACACTTGTAAAAAGAAAGGGTTCTATGAATCTGAGTCAGGCGCAGTGAGGTGGATGAACCTAGAGCTTGTTATACAAAGTGAAAAGTCAGAAAGAGAAAAAAACAAATATTATATATCGATGCCTATATGTGGAATAAAGAAAATCAGTACTGATGACCTTATTTGTAGGGAAGGGATGGAGTCACAGAGAACAAACTTGGACATAGCAGGGAAAGAAGAAGGTAGGAGAAACCGAGAGAGTAGCGTGGACATATATACTCTATCGTGTGGAAAATACGTGGCCAGGCAGAAGCTGCTGTAGAGCACAAGGGAGCCCAGCTGGTGCTCTGTGACGACCGAGAGGCATAGGAGGGTGGCAGGGAGGCTCACGAGGGAGGGGAGATACATATCATTCTGGCTGATCTGCGCTGTTGTCTGGCAGAAATCAACATTGTAAAGAAATTATTCTCCAATTGAAAAATAAAACTAATTAGTAACCACATCCAAAAAGAAAAAAAATGGGGGGGGGGCGGGTTTCAATGTTTAAAAAGCTTGAAAGTCAATGAGCTAGGGCAAGGGGCTCTGAATGCTGATAATTCAAAGTTAGGGAAAATGGTCTCCAAGCAACCCTTTGTGGCCCCTCCGGGAGTGACCTCCTAAAGCCCATCCTGCCTTCTGGAGCCATGGCTCTCAAGCCTTCCTATGGCAAAAATGCATATTTTATCCCTACCCCCACTCTTGATTCTCTTTTAGTTGGTCTGAGGTTTTTATTGAGCATACCAATGATTCTAGCGATCATGGTCAGGATATCTTTGAGACAGATGCTGATGGTAAGCAAACCAAATTCTGGGAGACTGTGGCCTTTCGAACCTTTGCCACAGACTTACTGCTTACAGTGATCTAGAGTGAGGCAGGGGCTGCTGCGGGGTCCAAGCAGCATCAGTGCCATGGCTTTGTAGACTTGTTAGTGATAACTCCTGGTTCATGGGCAGCATCGTGAAAATCTTGCAAACGTGTGTGGTTTTGAAGATGGGGGTGCAGCAACAGCAGATAATGGGATGATATGATGGGGGAAGCTAACAACAAGTATTGAAAGGAAAAGACGGTTTTCTCTAAATTCAATTCCAAATTTAGGAGGTATTCAACTTAGATGAACAGATTTATGTTACTACAAATGATCAGAGATGGAACAAACAGTGTATGGTGAATTATATAAACACCTCTTGGCATTAATTGGGGAGAGATGCTGTTAAACCCTCTTGTATTCCATTAAGAAGATAATACACAATTTCAACATTTCAAAAATATATAAATTATAAAGAAGATTATAAAAATCACCAATAATATCACCACTGGAATAACAGTTGCTTATTACTTGTGATGTCATAGTCATCACAAGGTCATAGTTTGAAATTGGCAAAGGTGGGAGGGAATATTTATACCACAGAAACAGACAAATGCCATAAGTGAACTCCTTTACTTCTATCCCAAAAAAGTAGTTAAATTTTTACTACATTGATCCCATTGAGCTCATCTTTCTTACATGCATGCTGTTGCTAAGTCGCTTCAGTCGTGTCTGACTCTGTGCGACCCCATAGACGGCAGCCCACCAGGCTCCCCCATCCCTGGGATTCTCCAGGCAAGAACATTGGAGTGAGTTGCCATTTCCTTCTCCAATGCATGAAAGTGAGAAGTGAAAGTGAAGTCGCTCAGTCGTGTCTGACTCTTAGCGACCCCATGGACTGCAGCCTACCAGGCTCCTCTGCCCATGGGATTTTCCATGCAAGAGTACTGGAGTGGGGTGCTATTGCCTTCTCTGACTTACATGCATATTTCCCCCAAAATGTAGATAATGCTATAATGCAGATTAAAAAAAATTATTTTTGATGCAGACTATTTTTAAAGTCTTTACTAAATTTGTTGCAATATTGCTTTAGTTCTATGTTTTGGTTTTTTGACCTTGAGACATGTGAGATCTTACCTCCTCAACCAGGGATCAAACCCACACCCCCGGCACTGGAGGGTGAAGTCTTAACCCTGGACCACCAGGGTGGTCTCCATAATGCAGTATTGAGAGTACAAATGTATATCTGACTAAAAAGTATATTCTGAGTTATTTTGGGAAACTAACAGGACCATCCATCTTGCATATTTTGTGCAGGGGGAGCAAGGACCTCAGGGCTTCCCCGGGCCAAAGGGCATGACAGGCCACGGCCTCCCTGGCCAGAAGGTAAGTATTTCAGGACTGAAGGATCTCAGCGGCTTAACCTGAACCCTGGAGGGCTCTTATGAACTCGTCACTCCTCTCCTTTCAATGCTTGGAGAAAAAAACCCGCTTCAGAGTGAATCCTTACGCATTTCTTTTCCTAACTACAAACATGTTTACTTTGTGAAATCTCCTTTTCTTCAAACTCAAAAGCCAGCTGATGAGGAATAAATCCTTACAACCTACCCACGTGGAAGATACCGGATAATTCAGGTGTTAACCTGTATAGCAGCTGGCGTTCCTAAAGGCAGCGAACTGATCGGATGGCCTCTCGTGGTCTCCTCACCTTGGGGTCTCTAGCTCATCATGGATTAGATAATGGTGCCTGTGCACGTGTGTCTCAGTCGCTTCAGTCATGACCGACTCCGTGCGACCCTTTGGACGGTAGCCCACCAGGTTCCTCTGTCCATGCAATTTTCCAGGCAACAATACTGGAATGGGTTGCCATGCCCTCCTCCAGGGGATCTTCCCCACCCAGGGATTGAACCTGTGTCTCCTGCGGCTCCTGCACTACAGGATTCTTTACCATCTGAGCCACAGGGGAAGCCCCTCTGGGACCTGGGAGGATGTAAATAAAATGCCCCCTATTTTTTCATATAGCATATTCATGCCAATAAGAACCAAGAGTCTTCAAGAAGTACCTCAGTTGCAAAGAAATGAAACTTCAGAGTTTTCCTTATTTGGCTTTAATATTCACAATCTAAACTTATCTTTTCATTGTATTGTAAAGGGAGAGCATGGAGAACGGGGCGATGTGGGAAAGAAAGGTGATAAAGGGGAAATTGGAGATCCGGGACCCCAAGGAGAACAGGCAAGAAGTGATGTTTAGCATCTTACTGCCATTGTACACATTAACTGGTCGCAACCTTCACTGACTGTTACTCTTCTTTCACTAAGTAGGGGTTACCAGGACCAAAAGGAGACCAAGGACTTACAGTGAGTATCCATCTTAGAGGGTAACTGAGGGGTTTGTGATTACATTTGTGTTTTCACCTTAGAAGTAGGACTTCCTTTGACACAGAATTACTGCTGGCTTCAATGCAGGGGGTGACTGAATCTGAATATGAGGGGGACTTTCCCCGGGCAGCCCTTATCCAGTCTCACTGTAGACAGGTAACTATCCACCCTGAAAGTGAAAGTGAAGTCGCTCAGTCATGTCTGACTCTTTGCGACCCCATGGACTGTAACCTATCAGGCTCCTCTGTCCATGGGATTTTCCAGGCAATAGTGCTGGAATGGATTGCCATTTCCTTCTCCAGTGGATCTTCCCAACCTAGGGATTGAACCCAGGTCTCCTGCATTGTAGACAGACGCTTTACCATCTGAGCCACCAGGGAACTCCATCCACCCTGACCCCTAGTAGAAATGTTAACAAAGAGATGAGCCATTTAAAAGAAACCAAATGAACACAGCACTTTTTTTTTTTTTTCAGAATAGGGGCTCTTTTTTTCCCCTGAACTAGTTCCTTTAAGTGCTCTGAGAACAACAATCGCAAAATTGGGTTTACTTTCATGTACTGATTCACTTATTCAACAAACAGCCGGGATGATGTGCAAACTTTTCCCTTTTGTTCTTTCTTGTTCTCTTTGCTCCATTGCAAACACAAAGCTGACCCCTGAAAGCCCCACAAGATGGGAAGATTCTAGAATTTCTATAGCAAAGTCTAATTCTTCCTTTCTAATATCTACCTTTCCTGGAGTTGAGGAGAAAACAGGGAACTTCTCTCGTTTCCTTTTTGATGGGTCATGGTCTGGGGATGTTGACCTTATATGTGCAGTGTCAGGAAGCCTAGAGGTGAGAGTTCACGTGATGAAGGCGAGAGCTGGCAAGTGACACACAGAACTGCACGGTCTCCATGGCCCATCTGCCTTGCTCTCTTTGCTGTTCCACACCATAGGTCAGACCCTCCCCAGATACCTGCGGAGGATAATGCAGCTACAATTCCTCCCTGCATGTAGCAGAGGAAGGTGTATGTCAAATGCCTAGAGGAATGTTGCCTGTAGGCTTATACCCTCCCTCCCATCGCTCCATGCAGAGAGGAACTGTCTTCTTCATCCATGCACTTGCTCATTCATTTCACCAACAATTGTTGGGCACATCCTCTGGGTCAAGGTCTGAGACAGGGACGGGGGTAAGAGTTGAGAACAAGAACCCGCATCTCTGGACTCAAGGAGCTCACAGCCTAACGGGAGAGAAAGGCAGGCAGAGGATGTTCACCTGTAGTTTGACAAAGGCTGTGACAGAAGTGATGTGTGGGTCCAGAGTAGACAAAATGAGGTGTGATTTGATGCAAATTCTCTTTTCCTTCACTCTTCCCTTTGTCTAGCATTTAGAAAGCCAAGGTCAGCATTAGATGAGACTCTAGTACGTGCCAGGCTCCTTCATATCAGTACCACCCTGACCCAGTACTGCAGGGCGCCTGGGGGACCCGGGCAGAGACGGCCCCAACTCTGGACTCCTGGACTTCTAGTCCTTCTCCCGGTACACCCTTTCCTCCAGTTGAGGAGCGACCACCCTGAGTACACACTGCCCTGCCCCTGCTCCACACTCTGGATACACAGATCTCAGAATTGCTCCCAAGTGGCCTCAAGTTTGGAAGTGGACAGCACTGGCCAGTATGCATGAGGTGGCCAAGGGGTAGGCGTTTGAGGGGGTATTTGACAGAGCTTGGGTTCACCTGGCGAGTGCTGCCTAAGACCCGGGGCAGCACAGGACTGGTGAAGACGGGGGTAGCAGGGAGAAGGGGACATGCTAGAGACTGCAGCCCTCTCTTGCTCAGGACACACATTAATGCACATACCAGCCCGTGAGGCAGGGAGGAGTGTCTCCCTTTCAGATAAAGACCGGCCAAGTCTTGCAGAAAGCTTGAGCAATATACCCCGAGTCACCTCGCCAACAAGGGGCAGAGCCCTTAGAGCTGGAGCTGGCTTGCTGGAAGCAGCTGAACCAGCCTGCTCCCTGTGAAGGCTGTTCTCGAAAGGCCTCCTCTTTCTCCCCACCCCTACTCTTTCCTATCCTCACATACTGTCAGAGGCAGATTCAGTCCAGACTAACAGACTTCTCCTTTTTTAAGAAAATTATTTTTAATCGGAGGATAATTGCTTCACAATGTTGTGCTGGTTTCTGCCATACAGCAACATGAATCATTACTGGGTATACATCCGTCCCCTCCCTTGAACTTCCCTCCCGTCTCTCACACCCAACCCTACCCCTCTGGGTGGTCACAGAGCACCAGGCTGAACTCCTTGTCAAACTCCCCTTTCAAGAGGCAAATACTATTGATGGGAGTTCAAGTTTTTAATCATTCTCACCCAAGCTACTTCAAAAAGGCTTTCTCCAACTACGCGTGAAACGCTAGCGTTTCTCAGCATCTGCCTGCAATCGTTTCTGTGTCCTCAAACTCTCAAGGAGGGACAGCTATTAGAGGTGCACAAATGCACAGTTCAAAAAGGTGGATTTATATTACAGTAAAGTCGTATGGAGGATGAGAAAGCATTTTAGATTATAAAAATAGAAAAACTATGCTTGCCAAAAGTGGGTATGGAGGGGTCTCCCAGGTTACACTCAAGCTCTGCTCCACTCCATCTTGTCTGCCACCCCTCTTTCAACAGCCAACTGTACACTGGCCTTTCTTAACTCTGCCTCCAGCTTGAGCCCCTCTCCCGAGCATCAGCCCTTACCTCCTACTGGCTTGCCAGCTGGGTGTCCCATAGGTGCCTCGAACTCAGCCAGAATCAAGCTGAGCCCAGTTTACTCTTCACTAGCTCCAACCTGCCCCTGTCCCTTCCCTCCCTCGCTCCAAGAGTGGCACTGCTATCGTTTACCTCCTTCCCCTCATCCTCTCTCCCAGTTACTCCCTCCCCCCCCCCCCACCTTCATCTCCTTCTGCAATATCCCTCCAGGCCATCCCTGCCCATCCATCACTCCCATCACGGTTTTCTGGTGTTAATTTTCTTTGCCTGTACTATTTGGGAATCTCAGGCCGCTCCACTGGCTGCCCGAGTCAGTTTCCTTAAATAAAGGTGCAGCCAGTTCTCTTCTCTGCCGTGGACCACGTCTGTCCTCCCTGCGCAGGCTAAGGCCACTCTCTTCAACAAGAGACAAAGGCGCTCTAGAGCCGGGGTTCCGCATTTTCTGTCGTTCTTCCTGTCACACGCCCTGAGTCATGAGTTTACTCAAGTACTGTAATACACTGCGCTTTGTGTGTTTTGTCCCCCGCCTGGAAGGTTCTTCCTCTTCCTCTCTTCACCCCATTCTACCCTGGTCAGAGTCTACCCACCTCCCTGGACCACAGCCCCAACTCCACTCTCCCACCCCTGGTGTTCCAGCAGATCAACGTGGTTCCTTGGCTCTGATCCAACAGCACAGCACTTCATAAAAAGTATTTGTTTCTGTGCCTACTTGCTGCTAGACTCATGTTAACATGAGTCCTTTGAAGGATATAAATTTGATGCCTTCATCATTGGCCCTGAGAAACCAAGGTTACTCAGCAATTTTAGCAGAAAGACTGAAACCATTCATTCCAATGACTTTAAAGTCCAATGACTTTAAAGCAAAGATTACATGGAAAATGTGGATTAGATATAAATATGATTACTTAAAGCACATTAGACCTGGTTATGCCATAATAGCACCGTGAGAGGAATTAAATGCAACCTTGATATATAAATTGCTCTTCCAGGTCAATAAAATACAAAGACTCTAATAGGACACTTGGACCAAGGACACACAAAGACCACGCACAAGAGAAGACAGCTGGAAGCACACATTCAAATTTAGCCACACAACCAGTGGATTAAGTGTAATTTAAAACTGAGATATTTTTCTCTATCAAATGGCAAAGATTATATAGGAATAATAACCAGCACTGTGTCTCTAAACAAAACAGGTTTTCTTATATACCACTGCTAGAGCTGTCAGCTACCACAACTTTCCTGGAGGGTAGTTAGGCAGTCTGCATCAAGAACCATGAAATGGCAATGCCTCTGACTCTAGAAATCAAGTTTTCAGATTACTTGGTAATATGGGAAATTAATTATGATATATAATGTTAAGTGAAAAACCTATAATCATGAAACTTGCAGTATTTTCTCCACTTGTAAAAATTAAAAATAACTATATTAAATGTGTAACATTCCCCTGCCAGGATATGCAATATAAATATATTAAGATAGAAAGTTTCTTTTTTAGACAGACTCTAGTTTCAGATTTATTAAATGTCTCTCTAAAGGTGGAAAAAGCATGACAAAGCCTGAAAAAAAAAACAACGATAACTGTTGATTCCTTTATTTCATATAATTTAAAGTATCTCGTACTGGGAGTAATTTTTGTATAGCAACTTGAAATCACTGGCTTTGACTCAATTTACAGTTAAAAAAAAATCTAAATTAAAATGCCGTGAATATTCCCCATATATGCTTCTGCTGAGCCATGCCACTGGCTGTCACCTGCACCCCTGTTCTGTCATTATAGACCTTTTTCTTTAAAACTTTACTTTGCAGCTGTTACATTTTATCTTCTTAGAAAAGGCCCACTGCGTTTCCCCGCTGAGATCTTCTGGGCTTCTGCTTCTCTCCTCTGTTGATCACCCCTGTCAGCGTCATGTCTTCGGCAGATGCAGAATCCCGACTTTTCCGGTTCCCATCCCAGTCATCTGTAAACATGCCATGCGGCACAGGCCACTGGCAGATTGACTCCCAGTATTCAGCTCATCTCAGGCCCCTCTGATGGAGCTAGTGAGGAGCAGGGCCCGGAAGGAGCATCCAGGAGCCCAGGGACATTTCATGGAGAAACCCAAGTGAGAGTATTAGGAAGCTAGGGAGGAGGCTCACACATCTGGGGACTGGTACAGAAAGAGGGAAGAGAATACAGTATAGAATGAATTCTCTTTCAAACCAGGGCTTGTCCTGGCTGGCTAGCACGTGTGGTTTAAATCACGTAACTAAGGCATACGTTGCCCGCGGCATTGTCGTCCTGGGTATCTACAGGGGATTGGTTCTAGCACACGCCCCTCCACCCAGGAGGTACTGAAGCCCGTGGATGCTCACGTCCCTCATATACAACGGCACAGTACTATCAGCCCTCTGTATCCATGGATGCAGAACTGTAGGGAGTACGTCCTTCGGGGGCCATACCCTATGCTAAGAGCTGGGTGTGTTACCTCGTTTAATCTCACCACAGCCCTGAGACACAGACCACTGATAGGTCACTTCATGCCCAAGGTCACACAGCTGACAAACACCAAAGCTGCAATTTGAACTTCAAGTCTCAGCTATTACATCTTACAGCTCAAACACATTCCAATTATAATATATCATAGCCAACTTTTAACCTCTGTACTATGTATCTTATTTGCAGCAGAAGGATTAATCAAATAGCCCAATGCGGACGGTAGTAAGACAGTCCCTTTTATGTAGGGAAAAAATATTATGGTCACACAATTAATACATTTTCCTCTTTCCCTCCAGAAAGAAGACATCATCAAGCTTATTTTTGAAATATGTGGTAAGATTTGACGATCAAGAAAGCAACAAAGTACCAGTCCCTCTATGTTCAAGATATTTGCATTTACTCAGAAGCTGTATACTGTAGAGCTCAGGGGAAAGTTTCAACTTCATTTGCAAAGTTGGTGGGAAACCAAAAGGAAGCAGTGTGAGGGGCTGTGGGAGTCCTGATTTAAGGAAAGAAAATCATTTTCCCAGAGCGGTTAAGAAGCATGAAGACCCCAGAGTCTGCACAGCCAGGCCTTTTGTTCGGTGACATTTACCTGAGCCTGGGAAGGAAAGAACCACCAAGGAAACGTGACTCCAGGGGCCTCCCTGGTGTTTGAGCCCAGCCCAGCTGGTGACAATAATGTCTCTGTTTTTCCTGAAGCAAAAGGTCTTTCTGAGTTTTGAGATCTAGAGTGCCTGCCGCTTCACAAGCAAGAGGACAGAGTTCAGAGGTCACCTCGTGTCGCAACTCAATCTAAATGCTTCCGTGGTGAAACGTGTGTGTGCTCAGCTGCTCAGTTGTGTCTTGACTCTTTTGTGACCCCTTGGACTGTAGCCTGCCAGGCTCCGCTATTCATGGGCTTTTCCAGGCAAGGATCCTGGAGTGGGCTGCCGTTTCCTACGCCAGGGGATCTTCCCCACCCAGGGATCGAGCCTGCATCTCTTGCGCCTCTTGCTTTGGCAGGTGGATTCTTTACCGCTGAGGCCCCTGGGAAGCCTCTATGGCAAACTAGGCTTAAAACAGAGTTATTAGAACAAGGAAGGAAAGCAAGAAGACTAGCCAAAAAGCAAGCTATTAATGGATTATGAAGATAAGAGAACCTTCTGTGTTTAAAATGGACAGAGGAAGGAATATTATTATCCTTCCACATAGGGAACCCCAGAACTGTCTTGTCCCCCAAAAGACTTCTGGACCTTAAGAAGCAGCCTGGGACTCTCTATGGTGACAGGCTAATTTAGACGTTGCTTCTGAGTGCTAGACACCCTGTAAAAATAGCAGCCAGTTTCCTGATGATTTATTGTGGGAGTGTTATTGGGCAACATAAGGATATGAATACACCATGGAGCCCTGATACTTTTATTGCTTAGAGACTCTGGCAACTGCTTTGAATGATAAACCATAAATAGAAGTTGTTTATTGACCAGTGTTCCTAGATCACTCCCCTTGAATAGTTTCACAGGGTAAATGTTCTCCAGGCCTCTGTGATAAGATGGGAGCCACAGAAGGGTCACTGTGGGTGACTGGGGACATGAGCCAGATTAGCAGGGGGCTACTATGCTTATGCCCAGTTAAAGATCCAAATCTTTCCCCGACAGTTAAAAAGTTTCATCCCATTACTTTACTCACTGGCCACCCCAATGAGCAAGTGTTTATTTTCACATAAGGATATGGTTGAAGACTGAAATATTAGCGTTCAGATTCAGATTATATACACATGGTGGGATGATAAAGAGCAAATTTAGAATAGTGGTTATCTCTTACAGACAAGGAGGGGGATAGGATCAGGAAGGCGTGCAAACGGATGCTGAATCTTTTTTAAAGACTTTTATATTTTAATCTGAGAAATTGGCTAGCTGTTTATTATGTTATCCTCTACGGCATTTTGATTTTTGTGTGTGGGAGGTTTTTTTTCTCCCCCCAATGTATCGTTTTGAAAAGAGGCAGGCATAGAAGCTAGAAGGGAGACAACTGTCAGCGGTGTTCAAGGTCACAGAAAAGGAAGGCTACAATCCAGGTCTCTCGTTCATCCCCGCCCCCTCCCCTCTCCCCTCTCCTGGGATGTCTTCATTTTCATTCCTGCTGTGTTTCTGTGCCCACATCCGTGTTTCAGGCTGTGGGCGTAAATGCAAAGAGACTCCGCTGGAGCTACTGTTTGTGATTGACAGCTCAGAAAGCGTGGGGCTCAAGAACTTCCAAATCATCAAGAATTTTGTGAAGACCCTGACGGACCGTGTTGCCCTGGACCTGGCCACAACCCGCATAGGCATAATCAACTACAGCCACAAGGTGGAGGAGGTGGCGCACCTGACCCAGTTCTCCAGCAAGGATGACCTCAAGCGGGCTGTGGACAACATGCAGTACTGGGGGAAGGCACGTACACGGCCACAGCGCTCCGTGCCGCCAACCGTATGTTCGAAGCCGCCAAGCCCGGCGTCAAGAAGGTGGCCTTGGTCATCACTGATGGGCAGACAGATACCCGAGATGAGAATAATCTCACTGAGGTGGTAAAGAACGCCAGTGACATCAATGTGGAAATATTTGTGATTGGGGTAGTGAAGAGAAATGACCCCAACTTCCACATTTTCCACCAAGAAATGAATCTGATTGCTACTGACCCAGATAGTGAGCATGTTTATCTATTTGATGACTTCATTACTCTTGAAGGTAAGACAGTTCCAGGGGAGAAGAATTTATATTGCCTTTCCAAGAGCCATATCGCTGGATGATCCTGACCAAAAATGGAAATCAGAAGGCTACTGAGGTTTACACCAGCATTAAATTGTAACACAAACTCTGAAGGAAAAGAGGTTTAGTATTATTCAGTTCAGAGAGGACAGTCCTTATCTTTATTCATTTGTAGTAAGTGCTGAGTTGACCATGGAGTTGTTTACCTGGGGTATCTACAACTGAAGGGCTGAAAAGAAAAGATAGGATTTGAGGGCATTGCTCAGATTAGCTTATGTTCTAGAAGTTACCTAACTTGGGTAAGAGATGGAAAAATCCCTTAGCAAGGCAGAAAATAACCATGGAATCAAAATGAATTAATAAGTCCAAGATGAGTGGGAAAAAGTTATGATAATCTAAAGAGATGAGAGACATCGCAACTAGAATTATTCTTCTCTTTTCCCTTTTCTCTGTTTTTATGAAAACAGATAACGAAGAGTAAACAAGTTGATGTCAGGAGTTTATCTGAAAGAACATTTTGAATATACCTCACACACTCAGGGCTGATCTGATGGGTTTTCCTATGCTGCTTTACCCTTTCACAAGAACTGATATTTCCTAGTGAGACATGCTGACACTGACTCACCTGTTATTCAAGTGTAATCAGTATCACTTTGCAATGAAACATTCCAGGCCACTGGAAACTCATAACACATTCTGCAGAGTCCACATCCAGAAAGCTTATGAAATAAATAAAATTTATATTTACTGTATTTGCAGGCTTCAGTTTGACCCAATCCTTCCTTCTCCACTCATCAGGAAGCAGGGCCTGACGTGGCTTGGCATGGGCCCTCCTGGACTCATCCTGCTCCTGGGACTCCCGGTACCCACACAGCTGGCCCTAAGGAGAGCAGACCACACTCAGAACCATCCCACTTTCCCTCATACTTCAGACCTCCCTAACCTGGGGTCTGGCTTCCTTAACACTGGATGACTGGAGGGTTTATCTGGTGCATCCAGTCTCACTGGGCAGTTAATATGTTAGAAATGGCCAGAAATATTAAGCATTTCAGAGAGAAGTTATACTTTAATAACTGAAGAGCTTTGTCATCTTAACCAAAGAAGTCACTAATGTGAGGGGCATATTTTTGGACTGGTTTGTTTTTTGCAGTCTCCAAAATCAGAGGTAATTGCCTGGCAAACTTATTATGGGTGAGACTCACCCCTTCCACAGAGTAGTTCCCTCTGGATAAAATGAATTTAAGTCATCTGTTTGCCAATTTGGACCATTTGTTGTTGTTCAGTCACTAAGTCATGTCTGACTCTTTGCAACCCCGTAGACTGCAGCACGCCAGGTGTCCCTGTCCTCCACCATATCCTGGAGTTTGCTCAAACTCATGTCCTTTGAATCAGTGATACCATCCAACCTTCTCATCCTCTGTCTTCCGCTTCTCCTCCTGCAAAGCATCAGGGTTTTTCCCAAAGACCCAGTTCTTCATATCAGGTAGTCAAAGTATTGGAGCTTCAGCTTCAGTTTGGGCCATTGTATATTATTACATTAAATTATTTTAGATGGCCTCTTACAGATGATGTAAAAATGCTTTAAAATCTTGGCTCCCCTAGTGGTTGACTTCAAGTGCTGGGCAAGTGGAGAGTGCAGAAGATCTTTATAATAAACAGATTTGAGTAATGTTTCATTGCTTTTCCAAATCCTTTTCTACTTTTCTTTTTTTAAAGATACCCTGAAGCAAAAATTATTTACAAAAAGTTGTGAAGATTTCGAAGCCTACCTATTTCATATTTTGGGTTCATCACTTCAACCTGGATTTGGGTTATCAGGGGAAGAACACCATGAATCCACTCCAGAGCCCCAGAAAGAAATTTCTGAGTCTGTAAGTAACTATCTTGCTCAATTTGTGAACCTAAAATGGTATATTCTGTCTGCTCTACATCGAAGACTATCTTGTCCTGACTGTCAAGAATCAACTGAGGTATGGATATTATCTGGACCTTGGCTCTAAATATTACACTTTTGTCTCCAGATTTCTAGTTCTGAAATAGTCCTGGGGCTTATGAGCATGAATATGAGACTGATACACATTTCCATGTTTTATAATTATTTATTAAATGCTACAAATAATATTTTTATATTATACCCCTGCCAATGTCAAAAGTAATCATGTCCACTAGGACAGATCAATACGACACTATCCGAATCATGTTTCTGTACCGGATTGCAGATCTCCCTGCCTGTCTATGTATCCACTGCACACTTTGCACCCTTTCAAGTTTCTGGCAAGTGCACACATGCTCTGTCTGCACTCTCCCTCCCTGCCACCCATCCTCTAGCTCACTTAGCTTCCCCCGCCTGCACCCAGGGCAAGGATAGGGAGGGAGGCTATGCATGCCTATGGCACAAGGAGGATGCTTCATTTCAGAGCTCCCCAGTCATGTGTGTACAAGAGAACTACCTCCTGAATGCATTGAGACAAAGGGGTGTCCTTAGAGCAAGCCTCTGAGCACTGACCTCAGCCAATCAGGTCACAAGCCAACTCTTAGTTTCTTACAGGTGAGAACTGGAGAGCCTCTCATAATTGCCGATGAGTGAGTGATGTAGTCTCTTTCCCACCAGGTCACAACTAAAGCTGGTGTGAACCGATATCTATCACATGCACAGTTATGGTCTGGCAAGCAAGTACACAGCAATGCCCATATTTTATAAGCTCAATGAACTCCCCCTGTGGTGTCCTTTTATGAAGTCTTCAAAGACATGGAAGATTTATTTTGAGCCAGTGCAACAATGTTCAAGTATTAGAGTTCCACTAACTGACTAGGAACTGAAGACTTGAGAAACCCCCAGACCAATAGATGAATGCAGGACCATTCAGGAGTCAGGCCTAGGATGCTATTCCTATTGTTGTTTAGTCATTAAGTCATGTCCGACTCTTTGCCACCCCACGGCCTGTAGCACACTAGGTTTCCCTGCCCTCCACTATCTCCTGGAGTTTGCTCAAACTCATGTCCATTGAGTTGGTGATGCCATCCAACCATCTCATCCTCTGCCCTCAATCTTTCCCAGAATCAGCCAACTTATTGAAAAAGACCCTGATGCTAGGAAAGACCCTGATGCCATTCCTATGGGGACAAATTACAGGAATCACAAGATTTTTATATTATATCCCAAAAAAAAGGACAGAAAAGGCTGTAATCTATTTGATTAAATACTAACCAACTTCAATCTGGGTAATTCTGATTACGCAACAGACTGCCCCTGGATTGTAGATTGAAATTAACACACACTAATACCACATGGTCTAGATCAGAGGGTCAATAAACCCTTTTTGTGAAGGGCTATATGGACATGAGTTTGGGTAGACTCCGAGAGTAGGTGAAGGAGAGGGAGGCCTGGCATGCTGCAGTTCATAGGGTCACAAAGTCGGACACGACTGAGCGACTGAACTGAACTGATATAGGAAAGATTTGGGATTTTGCAGACCACTTCATCTCTGTTGCAGTGACTCAACTCTGCCTTAGAAATGCAAAAGGAGCCATAGCTAGTACTTCAATGAATGAACATGGCTAGGTTCAGATAAAACTTATATCCCAAACAGGTGAAGATTCACATTCAGCCCATAGGGGTTTGCCAACCCCAGTCTTTACTAAGCATTTGAAAGTAAATTATAGACAATAATGTACACAGTCTATCTTCTCCTTCTCCTGTGATTTATCTCTCCTGGCCCTAATCAATCCATGTTCCTTTCTAAAAACTACCTATACAAGAACAAACTCAGGTTACATCCAGCAAGCAGTGTCTACGCAGACCTCTCCTCAAAATCAATGAGTTCCAGTGAAATGTATTGATCATTTACTGTGGTGCTCAAGGGTGGGTCTTAAGGTCCAGTTCCTGCCCAATAGAAGTCCATGGTCTCTCAGAGAATGGATGAGTACAGGGAGTATTAAAGAGCTACGGAGGAAGCTCAAGAGATGCTGCAGATTAATTTCAGGGCAGAGTAATGTAAGGCTTTACAAAGGAGCTGCTGTTGAGCTAAGTTTTAAGACTACATAAGAGTTCTTCAAGGCAAGAGCAGGGAGAAGGGTATTTCCAAGAAGAAGGAACATGTGGGGGCAAAGGAGGAATCCATAGGAAATGGCATTTTAAGAAATTAGGACAAGTTCAGTCTAACTGGAGCCAAAGGTGTACCTGCAGAAGGGTAAGAGTTAAAAACTGGACAAATAATTTGAGGGCTAATTATAAATGTGTCAAACTAAGGAGCTTGACTTCCTCCATAGGCCAGGCAAACAGAAGAAAGCAGTTTTACAAACAAGGGTCATACAGTCACATTTGGTTTCAGGGTGAAGGATAAATAGGAGGAGGAGGAAGGGAGGAGATTGGAGGTTGGGATGTGAGGAGTGATGGTCCAGGTGAGAGATAATGAAGCCTTAAACTAAGACAGGGGCCACCAGACTATAAGGAAGCATGGACTGGAAAGCCACTTCTGGGTAGAAAGAGCAGGAATTGGAGAGTGAATGGAAGTTAGGGACAGGGCTTGGGGATGATGACTGGGTTCTAGCTTGGAGATGGGGTGGACTGAAACATCCATTGAGATGGAGAACATAGCAGGCAGGGTAGGGGTAGGGTTCTCTGAAGGAAAATAATGGGCTTAATCTGTACCAAAGTGGAGGTGGCAGAGGGACATTCAAGGCAATGGCACAGAAGGAGGGACAGCAAGATGACCCTGTGACTCTGGTGTTGTGACCCAGGAAGTTAGATGCCCTGAGAGACAAGTGACGTTAATAGATTATGGCAGAGGAAGCATTCTAGAAGATGGGGAGGGAAAGGCATGAGAAGAGTACATCCAAAATAGATTAGGTTTACAGCACCAAGATACATGGTGGGCATCAGCTGGATCTCCCTATGGGGCTTCTTACTGAGAGTGGGAGCTTGCAATGAACTCCTAATGGGAGTTTGTAATGACCTTGAACTTTGATAGTCTTTCTTGAATCTAGGCCTTCTCACCCTAGCTCTCTTTGAAGAAGCACTGAAGTAAGACTGGATTTTAAAAAATGAATGATCCTAATAGATAGTCTGAACAAACATATATGCATTTATGTTCACACTTAGATCTGTCATGTGTGTATATAATGTATGTTCTTAGTCGCTCAGTCACGTCTAACTCTTTGCAACCCCAGGGACTATAGCCTACCAGGCTCCTCTGTCCATGAGGATTCTCCAGGCAACAGTGAGCAGGGAGAAGGGTATTTCCAAGAAGAAGGAACATGTGGGGGCAAAGGAGGAATCCATAGGAAATGGCATTTTAAGAAATTAGGACAAGTTCAGTCTAACTGGAGCCAAAGGTGTACCTGCAGAAGGGTAAGAGTTAAAAACTGGACAAATAATTTGAGGGCTAATTATAAATGTGTCAAACTAAGGAGCTTGAACTTCCTCCATAGGCCAGGCAAACAGAAGAAAGCAGTTTTACAAACAAGGGTCATACAGTCACATTTGGTTTCAGGGTGAAGGATAAATAGGAGGAGGAGGAAGGGAGGAGATTGGAGGTTGGGATGTGAGGAGTGATGGTCCAGGTGAGAGATAATGAAGCCTTAAACTAAGACAGGGGCCACCAGACTATAAGGAAGCATGGACTGGAAAGCCACTTCTGGGTAGAAAGAGCAGGAATTGGAGAGTGAATGGAAGTTAGGGACAGGGCTTGGGGATGATGACTGGGTTCTAGCTTGGAGATGGGGTGGACTGAAACATCCATTGAGATGGAGAACATAGCAGGCAGGGTAGGGGTAGGGTTCTCTGAAGGAAAATAATGGGCTTAATCTGTACCAAAGTGGAGGTGGCAGAGGGACATTCAAGGCAATGGCACAGAAGGAGGGACAGCAAGATGACCCTGTGACTCTGGTGTTGTGACCCAGGAAGTTAGATGCCCTGAGAGACAAGTGACGTTAATAGATTATGGCAGAGGAAGCATTCTAGAAGATGGGGAGGGAAAGGCATGAGAAGAGTACATCCAAAATAGATTAGGTTTACAGCACCAAGATACATGGTGGGCATCAGCTGGATCTCCCTATGGGGCTTCTTACTGAGAGTGGGAGCTTGCAATGAACTCCTAATGGGAGTTTGTAATGACCTTGAACTTTGATAGTCTTTCTTGAATCTAGGCCTTCTCACCCTAGCTCTCTTTGAAGAAGCACTGAAGTAAGACTGGATTTTAAAAAATGAATGATCCTAATAGATAGTCTGAACAAACATATATGCATTTATGTTCACACTTAGATCTGTCATGTGTGTATATAATGTATGTTCTTAGTCGCTCAGTCACGTCTAACTCTTTGCAACCCCAGGGACTATAGCCTACCAGGCTCCTCTGTCCATGAGGATTCTCCAGGCAACAGTACTGGAGTGGGTTGCCATTCCCTTCTCCAGGGGATCCTCCCAACCCAGGGATCAAACCCAGGTCTCCCGCATTGCAGGCAGATTCTTTACTGTCTGAGCCACCAGGGAACACTCATAAATACAAAAACATATTTATATATCCATGCATGTGCACGCTTTATCTAAAAGTATAGTATTGAAACCTCCAAAGTAAAATGAATCTGTCAAAACCTTCCAATCTTCAGTTTGTTCCCAAGCCTACCCTAGGCAATATTGCAAAATAAATAATGTCAGAAGTCCTATTTCCCTTTTTGTGTTTCTAATTTCCTTCTCTGTTGTCTTCCTTTTATCACTCCTTAAGATACCAAGCTCGGTATTCCTTCTTCCTCTCCTTTCTAGCAAAAATCTATTTTTTAGGGGAAAATCTGTTATCAGTTATTTACTCTTTTGTGAATAGGGTAAGCCAATGGGTTGAATCAAGTCAAGAAAGACTTGCATTTGAACTATTTTATCTAATTGCATAATGAACATGATGTATACTAAATACCTACAAACAGATGTGCTGTGAAATATAGAAAGCAGAAGGATTTCCAAGGTTCTGCTAAGTTCATAAAGCTTTGGCAGTTCCTGGTCTGTTGCCCTTTGGGCCAGTCTTAGGAAATGAGACATGTACATCATCCATTCTATTCTGCCTCTCTCCTGAAATCTCAGGAAACCTTACACTTTCTTCTGAAATCTATTACATTTTACATCGTTAATAATTATTTTTGTAGGTACCCTAACTTTCCTGATGGATTTGAATTCCTTGAGGACATTTGTATCTAATTAAACTTTGTGTCTCTTGGGACCTAGACTTGTGCTTCATCTTGAACACAGTAGATGTTCAATAAATACATAAGGACCAAATCTAGGCTATACCAACTATTAGGCTAAAAAAGAAATCTGAAGATTTTCTTCAGGGAAAGTCATCAATTACACTGCAATTCAAAAGACTGTATACATAAGAAATCCTTATCTTTTATTGGACTAACAATGTTGGCACTTCATGTTCTTTCCTTGTTTCAGGGTGTGGCCAGCTGGAGAAAGATTTCCTGGATATAAACTGGAGCAGGGCAATCAAATCAAGTAAACATCATTTAATCAGACCAAGTGGCCGTAACCAGTAATGGCCCACTAGGCAAATAAGTATATGAATTTCCTGCATGAAGTCATTTTTTGTCATTCTAAAGGTATTAATAAATAATGTCAATGCACAGGGCCAATTCACTGGAGCCAGTTTCTTGTAACAAGATTTCAGATTTTTTTTCCCCTTGAAACAGTAGAAAGGAAAGAAGCCCTGTCTACGCTTTCCACAAAACTCCTTTTTTGTAAGATGAAAAATTGTTCCCAGATGGCAAACAACTTGGGTAACTGGCAGCAAAGTTTTTTTTCCCCCTCTCTGTAGAAAGGAGGCTGTGAGATTCCTATGAAGAATGACTGATTCCACAGTAACCCAGGGAAGTCAGTCAAGCTGATGTGGAAAGAGACCCTCTGAGTAGCTCCTGCATGGGTTGCAGGAGAACAAATGTGTGGATACCAATGGGGAAAGGGTGGATGTGAGGAATTGGGAGACTGGGATTGATAAATATATTCTATTGATACTATGTATAAAAATAGATAACTAATATAAGATACTATATAGCACAGGGAACTCTACTAAATGCACTGTCGTGACCTGAATGGGAAGGAAATCCAAAAGGGAGTGGATATATGTCTTACGGATGATTCACTTTACTGTACAGTAGAAACTAACACTGTAAAGCAACTATATGCCAGTAAAAATTATTAAAAAATAAAGAAGGCCACTCTGAAACCAGGGTTCCACAGACAGTTTTTCTGAGAAACACAGCCCTAGGCAGGTTCTGCCTTGATATTGGAACAGGATGTGTCTTTTCATTCTCAGACCTGACTGTGGACTCTAGCCTCAACTCTGATGTGACACCCACTTGTCCCCTACTGTGCTCTGGGGCCTATCTATTCCCTTCTGCCTCTTCTGAAAGCAGGACCTTCCTTCCCTGTGGTGTCCTTCCCTGGCAACACTTCCAACTCCTTCCCCAGAAGCAGGAAACAGGCTTCAGACTCTCCCATCCAAAACCTTCCTTAATCCATGGTTCTTATGTCAGCTGTGCTTCTATCCTCTCTCTATCTTGATATAATAAAGTTATTCCACAGGCCGATCTCTGCTACTCACATCCCCACCCATGCCCTCACTCTCCTCCTCCCCGTCTCCCCCTAGCTTTTGCTCTGTTTCCTCACTTCCATTCACTTCCATTCCTCTGGAAAGCCCTCCAAAGTAAGGTTGCTGCCTCGACTGCGTCACTGGAGCTCCGCCTCAAAAGTCACCAACAACCCTCTCATGGCTAGATCCTTATCATCCTGTTCTTACCTGATTTCTCTTTTGCATATATCCCCCTGTCACTGCTGATTTTTGATTTTGCAAGTCCTCTTTCTCCCGGTCCTCCTTCTGAGCATTCTTTCTCAATAGTTTTTGGGGTTTTTCTTTCTCTGTTTACCCCTTAGTATTTTTTCATAGTCTTTTTATTTTTATTATTAAATATTTTAAAAATATTTATTTGTTTTTATTTTACTTTACAATACTGTTTTGGTTTCGGTAGTACACTCAATGTTTCTGAGATCTGTTCTTGGCCACTTCTCCTATTCCGTATTCTCTAAGTTTCAAAGCCATGTGTGCTAACAGCTCTCAAATCTGCCTCCCCACCCCAGGCCTTTCTCCTGGGTCCCAGATACACATTTTGATTGTGTACATCATCTTCTGGGTGCCCTGCAGGCACTCGGCATGAAGTGTGTTCACCATGCTGTTCCTGTAGATTTCCTTCATGGAATATGGTCCCTCCAACCAGCCGGGCATCTGGCAAGAGACACACCTGGAGCTCTGCTCTCACTGTATCTTTCACTACTGGTACTGTCATCTCCGGTCTGTTCTTATCACCCCTTGACCTACGCTCTCGACTCTTTTCTCCTCACTAACATTTCTACTGCCTAGATCAGGGCCTCATCATTTATCAGTACTTAATAATATGGTCTCAAAAACTCTTATCACATCTCTCTTTTCTATATTCTCTTCAGTTTATCCATTGCTTGCTGATAGAGTCATTTTATTTTTTTTCCCTTTTAAAAATACATCATTGAGTTGTTAATATTTCTCATATATATGATTCCAGTCTGGCTGAATTTTCTTAAAAACCTGTCTGTGATGGCCTATATCTTAACTTGGTACTGAGCATCCACGGCAGATTAGGAAAAAGAGATAAATATTTGAGTACATCTATATTTTCTCCTTATGTCTTATTCAAGCAAAATTTTATAGGTTGCTCAATCATACTATACTCACTATTGAATGAAGTAGCCTATTCAGGCATACTTAGAGGCCATAATCAATACTTTCAAAACAGAATAACTTTTCAAACTTTCAAAACACTTGAGACTAAGCTTAATATTAGTTTAGTTTTTCCACTGACATGAAAATTAAGTTGATTTCCTGAAATCAGACCTAATTTTTGTAAGTGGCTTTGATGAAGCCACATACACAGATATGGCTATATTGGTCAATACTATAATTTATTTGTTTATAAAGTAAAATTAATATTCCTGCAATGGCACCCCACTCCAGTACTCTTGCCTGGAAAATCCCATGAACGGAGGAGCCTGGTAGGCTGCAGTCCATGGGGTCGCAAATAGTCGGATACGACTGAGCGACTCCACTTTCACTTTTCACTTTCATGCATTGGAGAAAGAAATGGCAGACCACTCCAGTGTTCTTGCCTGGAGAATCCCAGGGACGGGAGCCTGGTGGGCTGCCGTCTGTGAGGTCGCACAGAGTCGGACACGACTGAAGCGACTTAGCAGCAGCAGCATGGTGGTAGTCAAAAAAACTCAAACTGAATAAAATCTAATTATTAGAACTGCCAGGTTATGTGTCTGTGGAAACCTCATATATTGCTTATCATAGATTTATAAGCCTTAGTATGTAAGATGTTTCTCTCCTATGGAGAAGAAAAAAAGAGCATATTGCAAACCGATCTAGAAAATAGTACCCCAGATCTAGAAGTCAGCAAGCTTGACTGACTCAAGTTTCAATTCTGAAGTTAAATCCTTGTCTCCAAAGTTTATCCTTTTCCTACTTTGTTATTTCAGAGATTGATATGCATCTACTTAGTAAGTTGTGGTCTTTTTCTAGACTTAAATTTTATAGTGCATTTCACAATGAATGATATCTTAGAAATGAGATCTGACAGCAGCCTTACATTGCATGAATCACCTATTTCTTAAAGCTTCCTCATTTGTACAATAAGGCATCGTTACCAGAATATTCTTTGGTAAAATATGTCATTAGAAACTGTCACCAACTTTTCCTGGGCAATACCAGAATGAAGGACATTATACTAATGTATGAGAAGCCTCAAACAGAATAAAACCCTGTAGTTTACCTCTAGGAAAGCTTCAGGCAATCCAGGGAGGCACAGCCCAAACTCAAGGTGCTCCTCACAGTCCTCAGCAACCTTAAATGCAAACAGAGAGTATTCAGTTTAAGTGCTGGAGTGTTGAAAGACCTGGCTAAGAAGCACTATTTTCTAGGAAGGGCAAGGCAAGGTCAGAACCTAGAAGCCAGATACTTTGAAGGCATGGGCAGCGGAGCCAGCTGGCAGGTACAGGAGCCCCACAGCTCCCTGGGAGCAACGTGGCTCTGCGCTCTTGGGAAAACCTGTCTGAGCACATGAACCAACGTACTTGATCATCAGCATCTGTCCAGGGGAGACAGGAGCTCAGGTTCAAGTGCTTGTCTATAACACAAGCAAGGTTCAGGGTAATGAATTTGGAGGAAAATGTCTGGAAGTCAGAAACCAAAGGACACTCTGGAATTGTGTGGCGCCTGGTTAGGAATCCTTTAGGTCACCCGTTCATGTTCTTGGATGCAGCTCGAAATCTGTTTTCTCCCCTTAAAGATCTGCACTGAGGCTGGAAGGGACGGATCGTACACATCTGCCTGTCCAGCAGCACGGAGCAGGCCCAGCATCCAGGTGTCAGCCCTCACAGGCCCCAGATCCTCCACTGTGCTTTACTGTGTGTGCCCAGCTTAGTGCTGAGAACATTCATCTCCTCCAAGGCAGGCTAGCGTGTGGCAGGAGCAGAAATGTGCAGAGCGGAGAGGCAGCTTGTTGTGTTCAGGGTTAAGATTTTTTAAAAAAAAGAAAATAATAACAGAGAAGACATATGGCAAACATTGGCAAGCCCACCACCCAGATATAACTGGTGTTTCCCTTTGTTCATCACTCTTGCTTCAGATAAAGTCCTTGCTATCTTCCTTTAGAGTCTCTTTCTCCTCTTCTCTCCAGGAGCAGCCATTATCATGAGTGTGGTGTGTATTCTCAAGCTTTGGGCTGCTCACATCTCACTTTCAGAGTTGGAAGGTATTGTTGTCGTTTAGTTGCTCACTTGTATCTGACTCTTTGCGACCCCATGAACTGCAGCCTGCCAGGCTTCCCTGTCCTTCACTATCCCGGAGTTTGCTCAAACTCATATCCACTGAGTGGATGATACCAGCTAACCATCTCATCCTCTGTCACCCCTTTCTCCTTCTGCCCTCAATCTTTCTCAGCATCAGGGGCTTTTTCAATGAGTCAGCTCTTCACACCAGGTGGCCAAAGTATTGGAGCTTTATATTAGGGTCTGCTGCTGCTGCTAAGTCGCTTCAGTCGTGTCTGACTCTGTTTTACCCCACAGATGGCAGCCCATTGTTTTTCTCCTTATGTCTTATTCAAGCAAAATTTTATAGGTTGCTCAATCATACTATACTCACTATTGAATGAAGTAGCCTATTCAGGCATACTTAGAGGCCATAATCAATACTTTCAAAACAGAATAACTTTTCAAACTTTCAAAACACTTGAGACTAAGCTTAATATTAGTTTAGTTTTTCCACTGACATGAAAATTAAGTTGATTTCCTGAAATCAGACCTAATTTTTGTAAGTGGCTTTGATGAAGCCACATACACAGATATGGCTATATTGGTCAATACTATAATTTATTTGTTTATAAAGTAAAATTAATATTCCTGCAATGGCACCCCACTCCAGTACTCTTGCCTGGAAAATCCCATGAACGGAGGAGCCTGGTAGGCTGCAGTCCATGGGGTCGCAAATAGTCGGATACGACTGAGCGACTCCACTTTCACTTTTCACTTTCATGCATTGGAGAAAGAAATGGCAGACCACTCCAGTGTTCTTGCCTGGAGAATCCCAGGGACGGGAGCCTGGTGGGCTGCCGTCTGTGAGGTCGCACAGAGTCGGACACGACTGAAGCGACTTAGCAGCAGCAGCATGGTGGTAGTCAAAAAAACTCAAACTGAATAAAATCTAATTATTAGAACTGCCAGGTTATGTGTCTGTGGAAACCTCATATATTGCTTATCATAGATTTATAAGCCTTAGTATGTAAGATGTTTCTCTCCTATGGAGAAGAAAAAAAGAGCATATTGCAAACCGATCTAGAAAATAATACCCCAGATCTAGAAGTCAGCAAGCTTGACTGACTCAAGTTTCAATTCTGAAGTTAAATCCTTGTCTCCAAAGTTTATCCTTTTCCTACTTTGTTATTTCAGAGATTGATATGCATCTACTTAGTAAGTTGTGGTCTTTTTCTAGACTTAAATTTTATAGTGCATTTCACAATGAATGATATCTTAGAAATGAGATCTGACAGCAGCCTTACATTGCATGAATCACCTATTTCTTAAAGCTTCCTCATTTGTACAATAAGGCATCGTTACCAGAATATTCTTTGGTAAAATATGTCATTAGAAACTGTCACCAACTTTTCCTGGGCAATACCAGAATGAAGGACATTATACTAATGTATGAGAAGCCTCAAACAGAATAAAACCCTGTAGTTTACCTCTAGGAAAGCTTCAGGCAATCCAGGGAGGCACAGCCCAAACTCAAGGTGCTCCTCACAGTCCTCAGCAACCTTAAATGCAAACAGAGAGTATTCAGTTTAAGTGCTGGAGTGTTGAAAGACCTGGCTAAGAAGCACTATTTTCTAGGAAGGGCAAGGCAAGGTCAGAACCTAGAAGCCAGATACTTTGAAGGCATGGGCAGCGGAGCCAGCTGGCAGGTACAGGAGCCCCACAGCTCCCTGGGAGCAACGTGGCTCTGCGCTCTTGGGAAAACCTGTCTGAGCACATGAACCAACGTACTTGATCATCAGCATCTGTCCAGGGGAGACAGGAGCTCAGGTTCAAAGTGCTTGTCTATAACACAAGCAAGGTTCAGGGTAATGAATTTGGAGGAAAATGTCTGGAAGTCAGAAACCAAAGGACACTCTGGAATTGTGTGGCGCCTGGTTAGGAATCCTTTAGGTCACCCGTTCATGTTCTTGGATGCAGCTCGAAATCTGTTTTCTCCCCTTAAAGATCTGCACTGAGGCTGGAAGGGACGGATCGTACACATCTGCCTGTCCAGCAGCACGGAGCAGGCCCAGCATCCAGGTGTCAGCCCTCACAGGCCCCAGATCCTCCACTGTGCTTTACTGTGTGTGCCCAGCTTAGTGCTGAGAACATTCATCTCCTCCAAGGCAGGCTAGCGTGTGGCAGGAGCAGAAATGTGCAGAGCGGAGAGGCAGCTTGTTGTGTTCAGGGTTAAGATTTTTTTAAAAAAAGAAAATAATAACAGAGAAGACATATGGCAAACATTGGCAAGCCCACCACCCAGATATAACTGGTGTTTCCCTTTGTTCATCACTCTTGCTTCAGATAAAGTCCTTGCTATCTTCCTTTAGAGTCTCTTTCTCCTCTTCTCTCCAGGAGCAGCCATTATCATGAGTGTGGTGTGTATTCTCAAGCTTTGGGCTGCTCACATCTCACTTTCAGAGTTGGAAGGTATTGTTGTCGTTTAGTTGCTCACTTGTATCTGACTCTTTGCGACCCCATGAACTGCAGCCTGCCAGGCTTCCCTGTCCTTCACTATCCCGGAGTTTGCTCAAACTCATATCCACTGAGTGGATGATACCAGCTAACCATCTCATCCTCTGTCACCCCTTTCTCCTTCTGCCCTCAATCTTTCTCAGCATCAGGGGCTTTTTCAATGAGTCAGCTCTTCACACCAGGTGGCCAAAGTATTGGAGCTTTATATTAGGGTCTGCTGCTGCTGCTAAGTCGCTTCAGTCGTGTCTGACTCTGTTTTACCCCACAGATGGCAGCCCATTGGGCTCCCCCATCCCGGGGATTCTCCAGGCAAGAACACTGGAGTGGGTTGCCATTTCCTTCTCCAATGCATGAAAGTGAAAAGTGAAAGTGAAGTTGCTCAGTCGTGTCTGACTCTTAGCGACCCCATGGACTGCAGCCCACCAGGCTCCTCCATCCATGGGAGTTTCCAGGCAAGAGTACTAATCCTCCCCTATTTTAAAATGATGACATTAAAGCCTAGAGGAGGGAATTCTCGGGTAGGCCAGTGGTTAGGACTCTGCTCTGCTTTCACTACAGGGGCCACAGTTTCAATCCCTAGTCTGGGAACTAAGATTTCACACACCACACAGCACGCAGCCAAAAGTAAAACAGTAAAGCCTAGAGGAACTGAATAATGAATCTAAAGTGTCCCCAATCCCATCTCTCTCCCTTTTTGTCTCTCTCTTACCCATTCTGAACTTACCCAGTGCAAATATTTACTCTTCCATGCTATAAAGACTTTAAATAAAGAAGCAAAGGCAGGAAGGAAGGAAAAAAAGAGAGAGAGAGAGAAATGTGGTTTGGCTTATCAGGGAAGTGATATTTACACATGTGAGGTAAGAAATGATTGAGAGGACAGGATTAGAGGTTAACCTTCTGCATGATCAGGGCTGATCAGGGCCCAGCGTGGAGCCCTGGAAGGTACTATGCACCTTCTAGACGGGGCGGCTTCGTGCTGGCCGGCTTTTGTTGCTGGGGACAAACATTTCCTGCTGGGGCAGGTAGGCTGACGTTGAGAGGTTGAGGCAGAATAAGGAGGAGGAGGGTGGAGGGAGGGAGTGGAAGGTCAGAGCCGGATGTACTGCGGGTAGTGGGAGGCAGGGCAATAGTCGTGTACAGGCCGCAGGGCTATGTAGATCAGTTGAAGGACCTATCAAGCTTTATCTCTTTTTCCAATCAGAATATCTCATAAATGGTGATAGTTTAAGGAAAGACATTTACTAGTGAGAGTACAAATTGGTAAAACTTTTTTGGAGGGAACTTTGTCTCAGAAGGCTCAAATATGTGTGTTCTTTGATCAGAATGAGCCATGTGGCTTCTAACAGGAAAAAAAAGAAGAAAATTAAATACGAAAGATTACCACTGTAGTGATGTATATTCTGTATTCAAAATGGTGTTATGGAGCCACAGTAAAATATATGGAAGCATAATATATTAAAAAAAAACAGAAAACCAAACACATAGTATATATTTTGTTAAAAAATACACATGCATGTCAAAAAAAAAAAAAAAGATAGGGTGTGGGATAAACCATCTGCCTGTCAACAGCAATTATTTCTGGGAAGTAGGATCACTTGTGATTTCTAGTTTCTTCCTGTTGCTTGTCCAGATTTTGCAAATTCCCTTCAATGAACACATTTGCTTTTGTAAAAAGAAAATTATTAAAAAGGCAACAATTATATATTTATTTAAATAAACTGAAATCCCCTGGAGCCAAAATATAAAATTAGTCTCATTTATGAAAAAAAAAAAAATTTCACTAAAACATTTCACTTGTTCTAGAACCTGAGGTATAATGCTCTAGTAGTCAAAATTCCCAAGTGATGACGTAACTGAGAAAGAAGCATACACTCCTAGACTTCCAAGAGGCAAAGAATAACTTATGAGGCCGTAAGACTTGAACAAGATGGCTATTTGGGCTGAGTTATTCCTTTAAGAGAACTGAGCTGTCTAGTGAACTTCTTCAAAGGAACATTCTCATGCGACAGATAGTCTATCTCAAGTGTAGCCCTAAAGTCTGTTGTCTACTTTATGTTTGATAAACTGCTCCTCAGTCAAAGATTTTAACTTAGTTTGGCTTAACATGAAATATATGCAAGTTAAAAAAATACAAAACCCACAAGCCTCAGTATTTCTTTCCTGAAAAAGGCATTTCTAATTTTGCCCCTAGTTTTCCAATAATTTGGGGGAAGTTTTAGATCATTAATTATTAATTATTTGGTGCTTTAGATTTCCCTGTAGAAAATTAAGTCCTGATAAAGGTCTCCTCTAATCTTAAAATTCTCTAGTTCTATGAATACAACAAAGTTCATATTAAAATTGTCATTGGTATATACAAGATCATCTGAAAGAAAGAGGAACGCCAAGTGACCCACAGTTTTACCTCTTTCTGTACCAAGAGATGTGTCTGTGGTTAGTGAAATGCCAGTACTGCATCTGAATTGAGTGCCCTTTATATACACTGATGACCAGATCAGTCCTAATGGAAATTTCTGCTCTGATACTCACTTAATTGCCATAAAAATATACATACATGAGTAATAAAGTTAACTAGCCCTTCCCCACTATGTGTGTGTGTGTGTGTGTGTGTGTTGTTGTCGTTCAGTCGCCAAGTCATGTCCAGCTCTTTGTAACCCCAGGGACAGCAGTACGCCAGGCTTCCCTGTCTCTCACCATCTCCCAGAGTTTGCTGAGTTCATGTCCATTGAATCGGTGGTACCATCCAACCAATTTCATCCTCTGTTGCCCTCTTCTCCTTCTGCCTTCACTCTTTCTCAGCATCAGGGTCCTTTCCAATGAGCTGGCTGTTCACATCAGGTGGCCAAAGTATCGTATGTGTACACAGGATCGAAAGCAGTGGAACATCTTAGATGGCAGAGAGCAGCTAATGACGACAGCTGGCTCTGGCCACAAGATGACAGGAACCACAGGTGAGAAAGCTGCGAAAATGGCGTTACCTAGTTCACAGGCTTGCTTATTTAAATAAGCAAACACAAACAAACAAGAGAGGGCCTGCAAGGATAAATGACTACGTTGTGCTAGGACTGAAATAAATGATCCATTCAATTCTGTGTAGCTGGGGTCCAAGAGAAAAAGAAAAGGAACTTAACTGGACCCATGGAAGATTGTTCTAGCTGCTGGCAACTGTAGTCAGGAATAACTGGCGTGACTTTTTTTTTAAACTAAAACATATTTTCTTTCTTGTTTCATTGCATATCATAAATTTAGATGAAACTTAGAACTCTTAGTCCAGAAAACATGCTTTTGAAATTATAATCCTTCATTCCTTAGCTAGCATACATTTCCCAGAACTTCACAGAAGCTACGCATCCTGCAGCATTTGGCATTTGCTGGGGTCCAGATAATAGGATGAGATGAGAACTGATTGCTCGCGTTTTTATTTCAGCTGTATTATTGCCCTCTGTCGCTCCAATTCCCAATCTCAACGTTGGCTGAGTTTGTGGTAGAGATTTTGGAATATATTGTTAAGCTCTCTAGCGTTAGAAAACAGAGAGGAAAAGGCCATTAAATAAATGTTAAAGAAACAGTGATTATTTTCCCTCTTCATACAACTGACTAAGAAAAGGATGAAGATGAAACTCCTCTCAAACTCACATGCTTCATGCCCTGCAGGTAGCTCTCTCTGAAAGGCCCAGAAGAAAAGCATTTGTGCCTAGCAGCGGGACGTGTGTGTGTGTGTGTGTGTGTGTGTGTGTGCGTGCGCGCGCGCGCACATGCGTGTGCATACACACACTTACACCTGCATGAGGTGGTCAGAATATCCATAACTCAGGTATTCGGGGATGCCTGACATAGAGGAGAGGCATCACTTCCTGAGCTTTTATTGAAATAACTAACATTGAAAAAGGGGAGAAGCAGCAGTGCTGGACTTTAAATCTTCCCAAAGCAAACTAGCTTTCTTGACTTGTTATCACCAGGTTTAAAACTCTGGATTCTTTGTGCAGGTACGTGTCTCCGGGGCCCAGGACAGACAGAACGAGCCTTCAGAGAGGACCTGGGCTGCCAGCCCGGCCACCACTCCTTCACCTGAGGCTGCCACCATCCCGGGGCCACTGCTCAGGCCTCCTGAGGATCAGACCAAGGGCCTGGAAACCAGAGCTCCGAGTCCCACTTTGAACTTAGAGCCAGAAAATTTCGTGCACAAAGGTGAGAGAGTTCTGCCCACCAGCTGCTGCATCCATAATAATAATAAGGCACAGAAAGGATGGTCTCTAAAATCTCATCCAGAGGCAGAGGGAGCATGTTCTGATTCTAAACAGGGAGGACAGAAGACGCTTTTCATTTTATTATATATAGAATTGGAGAACAGGCTGGTTGTGGAACAAATTTGACCAAAAATGTTAAAGGTCTTATAGTGTTTATTGTTATTGTTAAAATGAAAATGCCTTTAGAGAGGATGCTGGTCTCACGTTCACCATAGCTCCTACCATGCCCTATTGTCTTACTTGGAACCTCCGCAACTGTAGACATTTGAAGCTTTGACCCGTGGGTGGAAGAAAGAGAAAGAAAATAGAATCTAGGTTCCGATTCACCAACATATTGTCCATGGTGTTAATGTCCATAAAAACTAATCACTACATATGTAGTTTCTGAAGAACATGCAAGAGAGACAATTTTCTTGCCCCAAAGCAGCTTAGATTGGCTTGGAACAGTTTTTTAAGAGTGGAGGGAGATAGAATCCACTGCTCATTTCCATTTGGCCAAAGAGGCAAAGTTAGTGGTCAGTTTTAGAAAATAAATTAGCTGAGATATACTTTAAATCTGGGGAAATTATTATGGCAGATAGAGAAAGGGCTTGTTTTGCTATTGAGAAATGGAGTTTACGGCATGTAAACTATTGCACTGGAAAAGGCAATGGCACCCCACTCCAGTACTCTTGCCTGGAAAATCCATGGACGGAGGAGCCTGGTAGGCTGCAGTCCATGGGGTTGCTAAGAGTCGGACATGACTGAACAACTTCACTTTCACTTTTCACTTTCATGCATTGGAGAAGGAAATGGCAACCCACTCCAGTGTTCTTGCCTGGAGAATCCCAGGGACGGTGGAGCCTGGTGGGCTGCTGTCTATGGGGTCACACAGAGTTGGACACGACTGAAGCGACTTAGCACAGCAGCAGCAAACTATTGCACGAAACAGAAGTGTCAGGCAGCAAGCATCTATTTGGCCTCTGTGGGGAATTTTCCCACCTTGGCATTACTTTCTCAGTAAGAAATACTACCCAAGGGACTAAGGACAACCATGAAATAAAAAAGGGGATTTAACAAGTGGCTTTCTTATTGCGGCTCTACTTAGCTTAATTTTTTATATTTTTTGGAGAAGAGGAAGTGTTCCCAAAACTTGTCAGCTGACATTAGAAGGTCATGTTTTTATTGTTCTGTAAAAGCCAATCTTTTTAAAAGAAAATTGTGATGTAAAGAGAGCAGCCACTCTTGGCGCGTATTCAAGCAGCCCCCCAGAAGCAGCCCAGATTCTAACTGTGGCACAGCCGCTAGAATTCCCAGAACCACCCTGCTGCGTGCCCAGCCAAGGGGAGGGAGCACCCCAGCCCTCTCACTCCATGCTGCAGCTGAGCACCGGATCTCGGGTGGCCACAAGAGCAGAAAGGACGAGATTGTTGCATGCCTTTGAGCCAAACTATGGATGCTTGAGCGGTCAGAGTACAGGAGCCCCACCTGCTTCAGTCATCTCTTCCTTTGAAACAAAAATCCCGGAGTAGGGAGAAGGAAAAGCACACACTTCAAAGGGCGAAGAGTCAGCTCAAGCCTGACCCTCGCGGCTTCTGCTCCAGCAGCTGGGGAGCAGGCCCTGCCCGACAGCGTGGTGACAGCCACTGAGCAGAGAACTGAGCCGTACAGCTGGCTCCAGCTCCAGCTTCTCCGCCTCCAGCCCTGCTCCGCTCCCGTACCCAGGTGGCAGCTGCCAGCACACCCGGAGGAAGACGGGCTGCCTCCACATCAAATCCCGCTCTCCCACAAAAGGCCCCGGCACACTGCAATCGGGCAGCGACACTCCCACATGGGAAAACCTCTTCAAAGCCCAAACAGGTAACGGTCTCATCTAGAAGGACAGAACAGGGGAAGTTAGGTAAAATGAAAAGGCAGAGGAACTACTCTCCACTGAAAGAACAAAAGAGCAAACCCCTAAAAAAAAGACCACAGAAACAATGAAACATGAATAAGCAACTTATGACACAAAGAATTCAAATCATTGGTAATAAAAATGCTAATTAGGGCAGAGAAATGATCTGAATACAAGACAGTTAAATAAGGAACTAGAAAACATAAAGAAGACACAGTAAAACAGATAATTCAATATCTGAGATAAATAATACTCTAGAAGGAATGAAGAACAGAATAAATGGCATGGAAGAACACATAAGTGACCTGGAGGACAGAATAATGGAAAATGCCCAATCAGGACAATAGATAGACAGACAAAAACAAAAAACAAATGCAACATATGCGACCTCTGGGGGTAACATCAGACATACCTACATTTGCATCAAAAGGGACTCCAGAAGGAAAAGAGACAGAGGGGATCAAAAATACATTTGCTGAGAATACTGCTGAAAACTTCACAAATCTGAAGAAAGAAACAGATCCAGGTACAGGAAGCACAGGGGGTCCCAAACAAGGGGAACCCAACAGACCCACACCAAGACATACTATAATTAAAATGGCGAAAGTGAAAGAGAGAAATCTAAAGGTAGCAAGAGGAAAAAAAAAAAAAAAGAGTCATATACAAGGGAATCCCCATAAGGCTATCAGCTGATTTCTCTGCAGAAAGTTTGCAGGCCAGAGGGAGTGACATGATGTATTTAGAGGGCTGAAAGGGAAAACCCACAACCTAGGATACTCTACGCAGCAACATTATCACTTAGAATAGAAGGAGAGATACAGAATTTCTCAGACAAGCAAAAACTAAAAGAATTAAGCAATACTGAAAGTGAAAGAGGAGAGTGAAAAAGTTGGCTTAAAGCTCAATATTCAGAAAACGAAGATCATGGCATCTGGTCCCATCACTTCATGGGAAACAGATGGGCAAACAGTGGAAACAGTGTCAGACTTTATCTTTTGGGGCTCCAAAATCACTGCAGATGGTGATTGCAGCCATGAAATTAAAAGATGCTTACTCCTTGGAAGGAAAGTTATGCTAGATAGCATATTAAAAACCAGAGATATTACTCTGCCAACAAAGGTCCGTCTAGTCAAGGCTATGGTTTTTCCAGTGGTCATGTATGGATGTGAGAGTTGGACTGTGAAGAAAGCTGAGCGCCAAAGAATTGATGCTTTTGAACTGTGGTGTTGGAGAAGACTCTCGAGAGTCCCTTGGACTGCAAGGAGATTCAGTCAGTCCATTCTGAAGGAGACCAGTCCTGGGTGTTCATTGGAAGGACTGATGCTGAGGCTGAAACTCCAATACTTTGGCCACCTCGTGCGAAGAGTTGACTCATTGGAAAAGACCCTGTTGCTGGGAGGGATTGGGGGCTGGAAAAGGGGACGACAGAGGATGAGATGGCTGGATGGCATCACTGACTCAATGCACATGAGTTTGGGTAAACTCTGGGAGTTGGTGATGGACAGGGAGGGCTGGCGTGCTGCGATTCATGGGGTCGCAAAGAGTCGTACATGACTGAGCGACTGAACTGAACTGAACTGAAATTTACCCTAAAAGAAATGCTGAGATAAAAGAATCCAGGCATACTACAAAATAAAGTCATCAAGCCACAATGAGAGAAGCAAAAATAAGATGAAATGATCAGAGAAGAACTACAAACACAACTGAGAAAGAAAAGGAGAAAATGGCCATTTATGCAAACTCACATACTCAGTGGTGAAAATCTGAGAGCCTTCCCACTAAATTCAGGAACAAACTAGGATGCCTACTCTCATAGCTTCTACTAACGTATTTAACATACTACTGGAAGTCCCAGTCTCAGCAGTCAGGCAAGAAAAAGAAATAAAGCATATCCAATTGGAAGGGGAGAAATAAAACTGTTACTCTTGGCAGATGACATGATACTCTGCACAGAGAACCCTAAAATCTCCACACAAAAACTATCAAAACTAATAAATAATTTCAAAGTTACTCACAAGAGTATAAGCTAAAGAAGGCTCACAGTATTATGCTTTCAGGGAAATAAGCATTTAATGGGATTTCTTGAAGACCAAAAACTTCAGTGTTTTCAAGGGAATGTTTATTTAATGGTGAAATTTCAGGCAGTAGAGGAAATATTTTGGGTATTTGGGAATGCTTTCTTAACTTAGAATCACACTGTCTTAAGTTGGTGTGTTAGTGTGCATAGAGAATAAGCTTCATAAAGCTTTACTTTTCAGTGAAAGAAAAACCTACAATAACTGGCTATTTTTTTCTCACTCTAGATCCTAGATGTCTGGAACCCCTACAGCCAGGGAACTGTAGTGAATATGTGGTTCGATGGTATTATGACAAACAGGTCAATTCCTGCGCTCGCTTTTGGTTCAGTGGCTGTAAAGGCTCGGGAAATAGATTCAACAGTGAAAAGGAGTGTGAAGAAATCTGCATTCAAGGATGAGCAAGTAAATCACCCATACTGAGTCAAATCTACGTCTCTATCAACAAGCCTAGAAAAGAATCTCTGTAATTTCAATATTCATCCAATGCAAATAAAACACTGCATTTGAGTGTACGCTGAGTATTGACAGTTTGTAAACATAGTCAAATCCTACAACCATGCTAGGATGTAGGTATCAGTAACTATTTTTACAGATGAAGTTGCTGAGACTCTCAGAAGTTTAGGAACTCAACTGTCACCCCGACCCCAGGCTATGTAACCTCAGTACACATGTTCTATCTACTTCAAAACCTGCATCGTGTTTCTGATTGCCATTAATTCCTTTGCACGTCTTATGTCACATGAAACTCTCATCCCAGACCACCTCACTCCCGTTGGCTCCCCCTGTTCCTTAGCACCTGCCTCAGTCCCCTGAACCCATCAAACCCCTGCCTGCTGCAAAACGTAGCTGGTGGGGAAGAACTTGGGTTTGGGCATTAGAAGGGATGAGAGTATGTTTGTGCAGAGATGGTGGTAAGGTAAGAAAGATGCCCTGTTTGGGGGAAACCCAGCAAGATGGAGTGGTTCTGGAAGATGAGTGACCCCAGGAGTGGAGTAGGTAGTTAGATTTTTGCTTTATTTGCCCTGAAAATGATTAAGAAAACAATCTGAATTAAAATGACTTAAATTTATTAACAACTATTGTTTCCCACTCCAACATATTTGGAAGAAAAGCCTTTGTTGTATGCTTAAGCTCTATATTTAACAATTGTAATTAAGATAAAGGAACTTTTTCTACTCTTCCTTTAAAATGTTAAAAGCAACTTTCAGTTTTAGCAGGGTGGAATGGGAAGGCACTCGGCAGCCAAGGACTGCTTGAAGCCCACATGAACTTGAGCAGGGCATTTTAAAGACAGAGCAGATGATGAAAAATGAGCTTCCAAACTGAAACATGACCCAGCAGAGGAGTGGCGGATCCGCTCCCTCATTTTACAACATCTCATCTGTGAAGATCCCTCATTCTGAGCGGAAATCAAACGGCATTTGCACGTCTTATCTCACAACACACTTTGCTCTTCTTCCAGGCCTGTGGCCCTGGTTTGAGTTTGAGGGTACACAGAAGAGCACCCAAGGAAGAAGAGCCGGGAGCACGGCCACTTTAGCAAGACCGGTGCTGTGTAGCTTCAGTTTCCATTATGCAGCATGATGCTGTGAAACAATATATGCGATACACTTGTAAATTAAAAAACATGAACCAAGATAGACACCAGTGAGCACATCACACAAAGAGTAAGCCAAACGTCAGCAATTCTCTCCAGACTTCCTGTGTGCCCCCTCATCAACCCAGCCACCTGCTTTCTGCAGGAATATCGCATCCTGAATTTTGTGCTTACCATTTCAGTTGATCATTGGCTTTTTATGTAATTTTACGTGTAAAACCACATAAATCTATGTATCTCTAAATAATACATAGTCTCACTTATTTGAGAGCTTTATAAAAATGGTGTCAGACTCTGATCTTCTGCAACTGACTACTTTCATTCAGTACTGTAATTAACCCCTGTATTACCATATCTAAGTATATTCTTAAATAATTTTTTAGGTTTTTTGAGCTAGAAAAAATCGGTTTCATCATATGTAATTCTTTGTCATTTAGTATGTTATTACATTATGATTCATACATGTTCCCTATCATTTTCATAATATTGGTATGACTACATCACAACATATTCAGCCACCGCCTTGTCTATGTTAAATTGTTTCTAGTTAATATTTTTCGCTATCCCAGCAGTCCTGCAATGAATGCTCTTACACATGGCTTTGGGTGCGTGTGTACCGGTGCTTCTTCAGGCTATATATCCAAAAGGGGAATTGGGTTCCCTGGTGGTTCAGATGGTAAAGAATCTGCCTGCAATGTAGGAGACCCAGGTTCGATCCCTAGGCTGGGAAGATCCCCTGGAGAAGGGAATGGCTACCCACTTCAGTAGTCTCGCCTGGAGGATCTCATGGACAGAGGAGTCTGGTGGGCTACAGTCCCTGGGGTCACAAAGAGTCAGACATGACTGAGAAACTAACACTTTCAAGATATACAAATATTCAAACACAGTGTGTCATACCAAATTTTCTCGCAAAGTGTTTAAGCCAGCTCATTATAAATTTCCACCAGTTGTGTGTAAGCGTTCCCATTGCTTGATATTCTTTTTAACACAATATTGTCAGACTTATTTATTTTGCTAATACTGGATGTAAAATGGGATCTTGTTTTAATTTGCCTGTCTCTGGTAACAGCTTACCATATTTATTTACCATCTGTGCTGTTGCTTCTGTGAAATGTCTTTATAATTGGGGGAGATATTTCCATTGGATTGTCTGTCTTTGCTTATTGAATTTCTGGAACCCCTGATATATCCTGAAATTGAATTCTTTGCTCATTATTTGTGTTGCTAATATCTTTGTGACTTGCCTTTGTTATACTTTACTCTTTTTTTCCGTGATGAACAGAAGTTCTCCGTTTTAATGCAGACTGACCCATCTCTTCATCACGACTCCACTCTTCCCCTCGTTTATGCTGTTTAGCCTCTTGGCCACCTATCTTGGGCAGGAAACTCACGGGGTACAAAATCTGCTCTGAGTTCTGGGTACACCTCTCTGGATTCCCATTTTCACACCTAGTAATTCCTTACGAGTCTATTAGCACGCCGGTCACTTCCAGGTGACTGTTTCTAATTCATCTCTTTTTAGTTGTCTCTGTGAGAGAGGGTCTGAGCTACAGGAGCCCACTAGTTCATTTTGGCACTGTTGTGGGATGGAAGACTTTGGGTATTTTCTTACTTCCTGGAGGCCCAGTAATGCACCGAAAAGCTCATATTAGTCACCAATATGGTTGTTGGAAAGTAAAAAGACCCTTCAGAGCATCTAGCCTTCCATTTTGCCAAGAGCAGAAGTTACTTATGTTTACTTTTCCAGCTCCTCCACCTTTTCCTGTACAGGAAATTGATATGCAAACATGCTGGAGCCTTAACTTGGGTGTTCATCTCCTTGTCTGAAATGTCCTCCTCTTCCTTTGTGTGACTGGCCACATCCTAACACTCTGAGGACAATTTGCAGGCCTCCTCCTGGGTGGTGCTTCCTCCTCGCTCTCACTTGGGCCATGCTCAGCTCTGAGGCCCTAAAGTGCCTGCCTGCGCCTCCAGGCAGTCTGGGCTGCCTTACACCCAGTGGAGAGCACCTGCGTTAGCTGTTTCGCTGCTTTAATGGAGAACGCGATGGCACCCCACTCCAGTACTCTTGCCTGGAAAATTCCATGGGCGGAGGAGCCTGGAAGGCTGCAGTCCATGCGGTCACACAGAGTCAGACACGACTGAAGCGACTTAGCAGCAGCAGCAGCTGCTTTAACGAATTTACAAGTTTGGCAGCTTAAGCAACACAAATGTAGTTTCAGTTCTGGAGGTCAGAAGTCTGATGCAGGTCCCACTGGGTTAAAATCAAGATGTCAGTGGGGCAGCATCTCTTCTGGAGCATCCAGGGAAGAATCTGTTTCCTTAAGTATTAGTCACTCCGTCATGCCTGACTCTTTGTGACCCCATGGACTATACCTTTCCCAATTTCTAGAGAGTCCTACATTCATCCTTCAGCGCATGGTCCCTTTCTCTGTCTTCAAAGCCAGTAACCCTTGACTGGCTTCTTCTCCTCCTACCATCTCTCTCTGGCGCTCTGAATACAGCAGGGAAAGGCTCTCTGCTTTCAAGGACTAAAGAAATCTGATAAGCCTCCTCCCCCCCAACTCCCATAATCAAGACTAATCTCCCCATCTCAAGGTCCTTAACCTTAATCACACACATCCACAAAGCCCTTTTGTATGGAAGGTTCTGGGGATCAGAGAATAGATATGGCCAAGCTCATTATTCTGTTGATCACAGTGTCTGCACCATTTCTTTGTTCTCTGAGCTTAGGAGCAAAGATGTGTCTTGTTTATCTCTGATATCCCCAGTTCCTGGCACATACAAAGAACTTAATACATTAAGAAATATTATAACTCACTTTATAAAAGTCATACAGAAATAATTAACTCTTTGAAAGAGAGGAATAGAAAAAGTTGGGGAAAATCATACCAGTTTAAAAGAATAAGAGAAAAGTCATATGTCAACAAGGAAACCTACTACTCTCTCATGCACTTTGAGATTCAGAATATTCCTCCCCTCTCCCCCAACCATGATTAGCAAAATGAAGGAAGAAGTCAGAGGGAATGTTGTCTGGCAAAAGAATCAAAGAGGCTGAACTGAACAACCTGAAAATTAACTGTGGAAAAGAGAAGATGATTCATGTTTTCATTTTAATCTAGTTACAATGCTAATATGGAAACAACCCAAGTGCCCATGAACAGATGAATGGATAAAGAAGATGTGATACACACACACACAGAGAAATATTATTAAGCCATGAAAAGGATGAAATATTACCATTTGCAGCAACATGGGTACACCTGGAGAATATTATGCTTAGTGAAATAAGTCAGACAGAGAAAGACAAATACTGTATGAAGTTACTTATATGTAGAATATAAAAAATAATATAAGTGAATCGATATAATAGACTCACCAACATAGAAAACAAACTTATGGTTACCAAAGAGGAGAGGGAGGAGGGACATGTACACCTGGAGAATATTATGCTTAGTGAAATAAGTCAGACAGAGAAAGACAAATACTGTATGAAGTTACTTATATGTAGAATATAAAAAATAATATAAGTGAATCGATATAATAGACTCACCAACATAGAAAACAAACTTATGGTTACCAAAGAGGAAAGGGAGGAGGGACAGACAAATTAGAGTCTGGGATTAACGGATACAAAGTACAATACAAAAAATAGGTAAACAATAAGGATTTAATGTTTAGCACAGGGAATTATACCCAAATATCCTGTAAAAAACTCTAATGGAATATAATTTGAAAAAAAAAAAACCCAAAACTGAATCACTGCTATACACCTGAAGCTAACACAATATTGTAAATCAGTTTTACTTTTATTTTTAAAAAGACAATAGAGATGAAGGAGATATATGACATTTTGCTTCTCCATTTTCAAGTAAAAAAAGGACATACTATGTACACAATGTGCTGAAACCAAAATGTGTATCAAAAGAAGTCTCCATTTTAAAAAGACATTGAGAAATTTCTATCAACTAGCAATGACATTCAAGAATTGTAACAATGACAAACCTCCACTGAAATGTTAAAATATCTTAGACTATCGTTTCTATCATTTTCATTTAGTTGAAATCTCAGTTTCACTGACTGTAAGAATTGACTTCATCAGGTATCTAATGAGCATGCTGAATTGATAAAATGACAAGTAACAGTTTGGTGCTTTTGGTCTTCATGTTCATTCTGAACACACGCAAGAATGAGAGAACGTGTATTTGCATGTTTCACGTTGCTAAGAAACCAAAAGATCCTATAAATAAAGAAGAATAAAAATCAAAGAGTAGGAAAATGAGAGGGGCTGGCAAATCAAACAAGACGGCCAGTACACCTCTGAAGCGACGCTTAGCTTCCTTAACTGTCAGAGAAATGCATGCTAAGCAGGTCTGGGATGAGGCTGGGCACCCACGGGTGATTCTGAGGAGCTACCCTGGCTGAGAACCAGCGAATGGATATCTGAACTATGCCAGTCTCAGGAAAGAGTCTACAATTTGATTTGAAACTTTAGATGATCAATGATTTATGCCCTTTTTCTCTACTAAGCTATAATTCAATATCTCTCATGAACAGCAGAGCAAAGATGGATTAATGCTGTTCAAGTATCGAAAAGCTTCCCCTCCTTATAATGTCTTTTAGTGAGACACCACTAAAACATGTTTTGAACATGTATCTGATCGTTAAAACAAGAGCTCCAAATATCATATTTCACACATATGAATGGCATTTCTGATTTATATGTTATATAGGACTGACTTGCAGATTCCCTGGTGGCTCAGAGGTTAAAGCATCTACCCGCAATGCAGGAGACCTGGGTTCGATCCCTGGGTTGGGAAGATGCCCTGGAGAAGGCAATGGCACCCCACTCCAGTATTCTTGCCTGGAGAATCCCATGGACGGAGGAGCCTGGTGGGCTATAGTCCACGGGGTCGCAAAGAGTCGGACATGACTGAGCAACTTCACTCACTTTAGGACTGACTTGATTTCTAAAAGCATTCATTATTTCATATTATTTTTCATAAATTAGTGTGAAAAATCATTCTAATTCTTTAAAAGTCACATCAAACTCTGAAAGTTAGAAAATTTTAAGTACTGCTGTAGCCAAGCTGAGAAAATATAGACTCTTAAACTTGCCAAGGATCCTAAGAGGCTTCTAATCCTGTGTCTGCTCTATTCTGTACACCCTTCAGGCAAACACTCTTGGTGACTGGGCATTCTTGGGGTGAGCATTTCTGCCAGGACAATGGTCTCCTCCCCAGCCAGCCCATTCTTTAGGTAACACTGACTCCCTCTGCTCCAGCTGAAGTGGACATCCCCTGTGGCTTTCATCCTAACAAACTCCTAACCTGACCTTGTGGAGCCTTTCAGAACGCTGTGTTATTATTTCAGGATAGCCAGTATGACCTCATTCATTTTGAGCTGCTTTAGAGCTTCTCCTATTTCTATGGGTCTTTTAGCATCCTACCCGCTTAATTCTGAGCATGCCCTCCAGCCTGCAATGGGTGTTCTGGGTACCTAGAGGAGGGGGGGAGGTGCAAACATGGTAACACAACCCTGGTTCTAAACCGTATTATGTTCCTCTGGAATAAAACAGACCTAAGGTTAACTACCACATCAATAGAAGGCATGGGAAGCTAAGAAAAACAAGAATTACACAGTAGGAATTCTAAATAATAAGTCAGGATCTGTGGATTGTAAAGACAGCAAAATAGAGACTTCCTTTCCTAGTTCCCTCTGAAATTAACTGAAGCTTACAATTTTATTTTTATTATCCTTCAAATCTGCCCTTTAACTCTGCACTCACAGTTTCTTGAAATTATTTTAAGTACTACTGGAATTCTCCAGTTATCTTCTCCTTTGTATATTAGCTGGTGTTACCTTAAATTCATCACTTGGCTGCTATCCCTCTCTTGCATCTTAATGAAGAGTGCTGTGGTTTTGCCAGTTTCTGCAATTTGAGATTTTTCTCAAATTGATTCTGTTATGAATAAATCACTGCTCAGGCTTGATTTCATCTCTTCAAAACAAAACATAACATGTCCCTGATGGGGAAAAAAAAATAAAAAACAAAACCTCAACAATTCTTGTTCTTATGTAATCGTCTCATCTCTAGTGTTCCAAGAAATAAATATTGGAATTTGTGCAGACTTTCTTTGAAGTGTATTACATACTTGGTTGTTAGAAAAATATCGACAGAGTGAAACTGATTAAAATTGTGCCTGTTCACATTTTTAAGTGTTCCTTGAGCTTTACCCATAGTGAGCACTGAAGGCCAAGCCTATTATATTTGCTCTGTGCCACCTTCTGCCTTCACCACAAACCAGCAGTCCCGCCGGGTCCCATTTATCTGAATGACATAACCACTCAGCTGCTGACCTAGTTTGGCCCCTGAGAACATCCCAGATTCTCTCCTCTTCCTTACTCCCCATATCTAGTTGCCCAGTGCATCTGGTCCATCATGTTTCTCGCTGATCTCTCCAGCCTGAGTATGTCAGTGCTTCCAAACCTCCATCTGATCCCTCACCTCTGATCTCTATCTCCAGTGCTGCTGACTGACAGTAAATGTGACCCAACCACTCCCCTCTGTAAAATGCTGCACAGGCTGTCCATCTTCTCCAAGACAAAGAACAAACCTTTCAGCACGGTATTCCAGGTCCTCACTCCTACTTAAATTGCTCATTTGCCTCCTTCCAGGTCCTAATACCTGATCTTCAGTTCAGCTCTACTCAACCAGCCGCTGCTTTTTGACAGCACCCTTCACTTCCCTTTGGCATTTTCCCTCTTTGGGCTCTTTCTTCCTTTTTTTCCCCCTTCCCTCCCTCCTCCTCCCTCTTCCTTTTCACCCAGCATTATGGAGTTCTTTCTGTGTCAGTAGGTGAAAAACAGTGTTAGACTTAAGAGCTTCACAGTGTTTCATTTCACTTATTCAATCCGTCTGTGCTGGGCCTTTCAATGTGGCCAGTCTTTTGTTAATATGACTAAAGCATCACTGAATGGTCTTATACACATTAGTCTTTGTGTAGGTATATCGATACAATATATTCATAAAGTGAAATTTTAAGAACAAAGAGGATGTACTTTTGATAGGTATATCAAAGGACTTTCCTTAAAGATTGTGACAATTTATATTCCCCCCACGTATGAGTTTATCTGCTTTTTCTCTTTTTCACCATTATTGAGTGTTCAGTTCAGTCGCTCAGTCTTGTCTGATTTTTTGTGACCCCATGAATCGCAGCACGCCAGGCCTCCCTGTCCATCACCAACTCCCGGAGTTCATTCAGACTCACATCTATTGAGTCAGTGATGCCATCCAGCCATTTCATTCTCTGTCGTCCTCTTTTCCTCCTGCCTCCAATCCCTCCCAGCATCAGAGTCTTTTCCAATGAGTGAACTCTTCGCATGAGGTGGCCAAAGTACTGGAGTTTCAGCTTTAGCATCATTCCTTCCAAAGAACACCTGGGCCGATCTCTTTTAGAATAGACTGGCTGGATCTCCTTGCAGTCCAAAGACTCTCAAGAGTCTTCTCCAACACCACAGTTCAAAAGCATCGATTCTTTGGCTTATTGAGTCTTAGCAGTTACTTAATCTTTGTGGTCATCTGATGACTGAAAATGGAATCTCACTTTAGTTTTAATGTTATTTTTTTCTTATTTTTTCATTTCCTTACCTTGTGAGATATCTGATACAGTCAAAGGAACATATATGTTACATGTAAGTAGGTTTAAATAAAATAATTATGTAAAAATCTGTGTATCTACCACCCAGCTGAAGAAATAGATCATTACTAATATCACTGAAGCCACCTCTAAGTTTGCACCCAACTGGACAAACTTAACTTGAAAACAAGTGGTCAATGGTGATTTGAGGAGCCCAAGAACATGCTTTATGAGTCTCCAGAGATTACCATGGCCAACAATGTACCTACCAATCCTGAGACTATTATGACAAGTGACACTCTATGCGGATCCCAGAGGTTACTGTGTCCAAGGACACAGCATGACTCTTCAGAGATCATTCTTGAATGCAGCTTAAGACAGGATAACTTGGGAGAGAGACCAATCCAGTCTTAACCCCAAATACTTAGTGCAAATAATCCAAAGGCTGTGTTAGAGCTCTGTGGGAAGCTAACCCAGCCCTTGTGGCTCAGAGGGATGCAAGGTCAAGCTCTAAATGCTACCAGAAACCACACCCAGCTTTGGTCTTCTCACCTGATGTTCTGCTTCCCTGCAGCCTGCCGCTCAGTAAGCCAAGTGTTAAAACTGAGTGTAGCCTGTGGCGGATTCATACGGATGTGTGGCAAAACCAATACAATATTGTAAAGTAATTAGTCTCCAATTAAATTAAATAAATTTATATATTTTTTAAAAAGAGAAAGAAAGTGGGAGGTTATCTACAAAAAGAGACATGCATGGTGGTGAAGAGCAGGCCCTTGAGAAAGAAAGACCTGGTTATAAATCTTAGTGCTCACTAAAATAAAGTGACAGAATAGGGAATAATGTTGATATGTTATATTATTATATTTCCCTCTTCTAGGGCATCCTGTTCCTGCGGTGTAAACACATATTTCAAGTTTTATTGTAATTATATTGTAATAATGGGGTAAGAGAAGCAGGCCAATAACAGATTTCTACCTTCCTGTGACTGTTAGAATAATAAGAATGGTTATTGTACCTATCTCCCAGTCAATCAATCAATAAGTTAATTAAACATTTTAGAGAAGTACCAGGAATCTCTATATTTGAAAAAAACTCCAAGAATTTTTTCTTCAGACAGAATCAGAAATCATTGTTTTATTTAATATTAATGACTTTGTTTCTTAATGGGATCTATATAAAAATCATTATATTTTATACAAAGTTAATGATTTAAATTCTTCATCTTTTAGTGTGCACTGCTATGCTCTATTATAGGCACAGAGAAAATTCTTTCAATAAAGAATTACATTAAATGACAAAAAAAAAAAAAACACTGGGTGTAGTTATGGAGGTTATTCATTTGGGATTATGCCAAGAATCCAGGAATGCTTGAGTGTGCTCCAAACCCTAGCTCCCCATATCCACAAGTATATGTACAGAGAACAACAGCAAGGGAAAGCAAACCTCCTTGGCAAGTGCCAGGGCCGAGCCTTCTGGCAAGTATGACTGAACCATCTAGCATCTCCTGGTCCTAGGCTCATGCACAAATGCTCAGCCACTTCAGTCGTGTCTGACTCTTTGTGACCCTGAGGACTGTAGACTGCCAGGTTCCTCTGTCCATGGGATTCTCCAGGCAAGAATACTGGAGTAGGTTGCCATTTCCCTTCTCCAGGGGGTCTTTCCAACCCAGGGCTTGAACCTGTGAAACTTATGTCTCCCACACTGGCAGGCAGGTTCTTTACCACTAGCAGCCACTGGGAAGCCCTGGTCCTGGGCTAGAGCATCCTAAATGGTTTCTAACCAAATGCCATCTAGCACATTCCTTAGTACCTTGGGAAAATAAGCAGAGAGAGATGTTCATTCACTGACTCACTCATTCATCCATGGATCAGTTACTATCTGCTACTACTATATGTGTCAGGCACTGTCTCTGTATTTATGAAGCTTATTTTCTGGTAGAGGACAGACAAAAGAGTCATATAAACGTTGAACTGAAATCAATCTGTGAAATATATGATGTGCTAAGTCCTACGAAAAAGGTCCTCTGTGCCGGCAGAGCATGTAGTAGAGAAATAGAGGAAGAAAGTGCAAGTCACCCACGCTGCGGAAGATTCTAATAGTTTATAATTAGTTTTTCTTTCTCTGTCTTTATCATGCCTGCCGTAGGTAGGGTGTGCTTTCCCATACATTTGACTATGGACTTGGTTACTGATTTGCTTTGGCCCGTGGAATGGGCCCACACACCAGGTATGCCATGACTGAGCAGAAGCTTAAAATGCGGTTGTGTGCTTCGACCCATGCCTCTCCCTCTGGACCTTCACCAAGAAAATAGCATGCCTTCTTCAACGCTGGTGCCAGAAGCAGCAGCTACACAGAGCTGAAATGAGTCCAGGAAAGCCTAGCTGAAAAAAAGCAAAGCTTGCTGAGTCCAGCAGAGCAGGAGCCAACGATAGCCTTCAAGTCATGCAGGCAAGAAATAAATGCGGATACCAGCAGCTCAGATTTGGGATTGTGTGTTACCCCTATAAAAGCTGACAAATTAAAATTCCTACTTTCAGACTTGCCTTAGCTGTCTATGGGAGGCTGTAGCCTCTGGCCTGGCTGACAAGGGAGAGAAGAGAGAGGCTGTGGAAGACAAATGGGGCTTCTTTCCACGTAGGAAGAAGCTCTGACATACCTACTGTTGCAGCTTCTTAGAAGAACAAAGAGAGAGACGGACAGTGTTCCTTCCAACTAAGATGAACTAATATGGACCAGATTTATTCTCATTCTGCAAACAACGAAAAACAGACCACATTTAGGCAAGGACAGTTTGTGAAACAAGTAAACCCATCAGGCAAGGACAGTGACCCCTGATAGGCAGAAAGAAAATGAGGTGAGTCCTGCAATTGCCCCGGTCTACCGTTTCGGCAGCATTTCCAGGTCACAGTACAGAGACAGGGAACCACGCCAGAACCTGGCAGATCCCCTGGGATGGGTAAGGACTAAGAGCTGAGAGCCCAGAAAGACCAGGGCGGCTAGAATTCTGAGGATGAGGGCAGAGAGCTGGAAAGAAATTCATAGGATGGGAACTTGGGAGGTCTGTGGAGGGCTCCCCATGAGTATTCAGCTGAGTACTGATGAGTGAATGTAAGCGTGGAAACTGCCAAAGCTAGGAACTGAACCAACTGAGAGGATTAGAGGTAACAGTCCCAGGTGCTAACATTGGGCCAGGAGCAATACTCACCCCACCAGCCAACTGGAAAACCTCCAGATTCACCCAGTGTTGGGGAAAGTACAGATCCTAGACTATGAAATCAGTGCCAATAAACGTAAAAGAATTCAATTCATATAAACTATGTTCTCCTTACAATGAAATTCAATTATAAGCCAATAGCAAAAATATATTTGGAAAAACCTCAATTATTTTCAAACTCTATAAAATACTTCTAGATCCTCAGGTCAATAAAGAAACTAAAGAGGAAAATTAGAAAGTATTCTGACCTGAATGAAACTTAAGTATACAATGGATCAAATTTTGTGGGATGCTACTAAAGCAGTATGAGGGGGAAATTTTGTAACACTGAATGAGAAGAGGGTGTCAGAAGATGTAGTGCCTGGATGGCATCACTGATGCAATGGACATGAACTTGCACAAACTTCGGGAGATGGTGGCCTGGTGTGCTGCAGTCCACGGGGTCACAAAGAGTTGGGCATGACTGGCCAACTGAACGACAGCAATGACTATCAGAGAAGTCCCAAATCAATGACTTAAGCAGAGGGGTGGGGTGGGGCCTGGGCTGAGAGGGAGGCTCAAGAGGAAGGGGATATATGTATACTTATGGCTGATTCATGTAGTACCACAGAAACCCATGCAACATAGTAAAGCAATTATCCTCCAATGAAAAATAAAAAAAAAAGAAATTAGAAAGGAAGAACAAATTAAACCTAAAGTATGTAGACTAATAATGAGCAGAGTAGAAACTAATGAAATAGAATGCAGAAAATAAATGGCTATATACATATTTCAAAACTTAACAAACTGCATACTTCAAATAGATACAGTTTATTCCTGACATGTCAGTGGTGGCTCAGACAGTAAAGAATCTTCCTGCAATGCAGGAGACCTGGGTTCGATTCCTGGGTCAGGAAGATCCCCTGGAGAAGGGAATGGCAAGCCCCTCCAGTATTCTTGCCTGGAGAATTCCATGGACAGAGGAGCCTGGCAGGCTACAAACTACAGTTCATAGGGTTCAAGGAACTGCAGTTCAGGAAACATGATAACTAACTGTAACCTGGTTCATGAACTTGTCTCCTACATTAGTTTGGGCTGGAGAAGTCACAGAAATGCCAGCGTAAAGAGGAAGTAGCAGGGAGAGAGAGGGACTGCTTACATCAGAGGTGACAGTACCACCTTTCTTGGAGCCACTTAAAGACTAAAAACATAAGAATATTAAATGGGAATATTTTCAGAAATATAGCCTCCCCCAAACCACAAAAAACAACTTTTTTTCATAGAGTAGATGTTAGTAGAAAACAGAGCTATGTTTTGGGAATTTAGATGTCTGCCATTTTCAACTCTACCCACCTAGGAAAGAAATAATCAGCTTACTGACAGAGGGACTTGTGCCATTGCGACGGAGACGATAGCCAAGGCTCAGGTCCCGCGGACAAGAGTGAAACTGGTGCTTCCTTTCACAGGCCAGCGTGGCCAGAAGCTAATCAAAAGCCCATGCACATTCTTTCTCGTTAGTGTAGACGTTACAGTTCACTGAAAAAAACATCCATCACTGTGGCAGAAGCAACCTGGAATAGATGCCAAAACCAGGAAACAAGTTCCCTAACTCAGCTCTGCTAAAAATATTTGCAACCGATTTATCTGGTTTGATAAAGACAAACAGTTTAAAATACATTTAAAATAATGATGCTTTTAAATTTAACACTATAGATAATATTTATGTTTCCATTATCAAAAGTCTCTGGCAAGTAATTTTTTAAGTGGAATTTTGGCACAAAGAGGTGGAAAGCTTTCCCATGATATATTTGTCATCCATACTTTCCTAGAACTGTTAGTTTCAAATTAATGAGTATCTCTCTTAAACGTCTTTTCCCAGTACAAATCCTGTCCTTTCTCAAGGCATTTGCTTTATATAGAGCTTAAGTGAGCTTCTGAAATGAATGAACTTTCTATTATTTTGTTTTGAGAAAAGCCTTACTATAGCATATTGGATAGTGTCATTTGATTTCCTGAAACGTCAAATATAAAATAGTCACAAACATGTTAAAAGCCTTGAGTAGGTTTCTGGTTACTTTCTGTAAGCTTTTATTAGTTTCCTCTTCCACAATGGAAAATCTTGCCTTTTTTCTAATTAAAACATTGTACAGCCTTTAAGAGGGAGGATTTTTTGATTCTCATCCTTTTAGAAAGAACGTATACCTTTTTGGAAGAGTTCTTTAGTAAATACATACTCTTATTTTAAAAAATTAAAACTATTTAAAATTAGAGACTTCTGTTCCTACTAATAGGCAAGACTACATTAGCTGGACAAACCTCCCTGCTGGAAACAATGAACTTGTTAAAAAAAGTAGAATAAATGTCTTAAAAGCACCAAACTGCCAATGAGATATTGAGGAATAACAAAGCTAAAATCTGGAGAAGGAAATGGCAACCCACTCCAGTATTCTTGCCTAGAGAATTTCATGGACAGAGGAACCCGGAGGGCTACAGTCCACGGGATCACAGAGTTGGACACAACTGAGTGACTAGGACACAAAGCTAAAATCAAAGGGGAAATGGGAAATTAGAGATGTTAGTGCAATACTGGAGCTGGTCTTGTCATGCAACACTTAGGATTTCAGAAATAGCTTTGGTAGCTTCTGAGGATGAAAGGGACAAAGTTTAAAGCTCTGAACTACATGCTATGGGGTGTTTAATGGGAAGGGGATAATGACTGCAAAAGGAATGAGGTAGTTTTAAGGGTGATGAAAATATTCTATATTTGAAGATATAGTGGTAATCTCAAGTGAAAAAAAAATTAACTCACAGATGCAAGAAGCTAACGGATTCCAAGCAGGATGAACACCAAAAAAAAACAAAAACAAAAAAACCCCCCTCACCCAGCCACAATACAGTGAAATAACTAAAAGCCAAAAATGAAAGGAAAATCTTGAAAGCAACAAAGAAAAATGTGACATTACACACAAGGGAACAATGATACGCTTAACGACCAGCTTCTCAATAAAAACAATGTAGATCAGGAGGCTTTGTCACATTTTCAATGTGCTAAAAGAAAACATCTGTGAATATACATATAATAGAAATAATCTACAAGGTTAAAAATGTACCTGACTTCAATAAACCAAGAAAATTTTATTTTTCTAATGTTTTCTTATATAATATGTGCCGCTTCTTAACCACCTATAAAGTGGCTAAATTTGATCAACAAAATAGCACAGTAATTTTCATGTGGTAATTAAATAACGTACCTTTCTCCTTTTTTAAACAGAAATCAAATTATAAAAGAAATTGTGGTTTTATGAAAGAACACAAGTGCATGAAATTTCCCAGGAAGGATTATCAGCTGGGAAGAGTAGAGCTCTAGGACATGTTTCCCAAGTAATAGCAACATAAGAGGGCTGGAAATGAAAAGAAGGCTGCCCAGGATCTTCACAGGAAGAGACCTCTGGTATCTAAGCCCAAAAACCCCAAAGGAGGGGGATTCCCTAGGTGCCCAATGGTGAGGAAGCTGCCTTGCCATACAAGGGATGCCAGCTTGATCCCTGGTCTGGAAGGATCCCACTTGCTCCAAGGCAGCTAAGCCTGTGGGCCCCAACCACTGAGCCTGTGCTCTAGAGCCCGAGAGGCGCATCTACTGAATCCGTCCACGCACTGCAGCCGTTAAAGCTTGGGTGCCTCGAGCCTGTGCTTAGCGACAAGAGAGGCCACTGCAGTGAGAAGCCCAGACACCCCAACTAGAGAGCAGTCCCCGCCCACTGCAACAAGAGAAAGCCCGTGTGTAGTAACCACCGAAGCCAAAAATCTAAATGAAGTGAAGTCGCTCAGTCGTGTCCGATTTTTTGCGACGCCATGGACTGTAGCCTAACAGGCTCCTCCATTCGTGGGGTTTTCCAGGCAAGAATACTGGAGTGGGTTGCCATTTCCTTCTCCAGGAGATCTTCCCAATCCAGGGATTGAACCTGGGTCTCCTGCGTTGTAGGCAGATGCTTTACCATCTGAGATATGGAAGGGAGTCAGATTTGTTTGCTGGTGCTGCCATGACAATACCACAGTCTGGGGGGTGTAAACAGCAGAAAGTATTTTCTCACAGTTCCAGAAGCTAGAAGTCCGCGATCAGAGTGTCAGCAGATTTGTTTTCTTCTGAGGTCTGTCTCTTTGGCTTGCAGCTGGCCGCCTTCTCTCCGTGTCCTCATCTGGTCTTCCCTCTGCTGCTGCTGCTGCTAAGTCACTTCAGTCGTGTCCGACTCTGTGCAACCCCATAGATGGCAGCCCACTAGGCTTCCCGTCCCTGGGATTCTCCAGGCAAGAACACTGGAGTGGGGTGCCACTGCCTTCTCCAATGCATGAAAGTGAAAAGGGAAAGTGAAGTCGCTCAGTCGTGTCCGACTCTTTGTAACCCCATGGACTGCAGCCTACCAGGCTCCTCCATCCATGGGATTTTCCAGGCAAGAGTACTGGAGTGGGGTGCCCTCACCTTCTCCTGGTCTTCCCTCTAGGCACACACAAATCTGCATCCCAGGCCCCTCTGCTTATAAGGTCACCGGTCATGTGGGGCTAGAGTCCACCCAGATGACCTTACTTTACCTTAATGTATCTGTTTAAAGGTTATATCTCCAAACACAGTTTCATTCTAAGATACTGGAGATTAGGACTTCAACATATGAATTTTGGAGGAACATAACTCAGCTGAAAACAGCGGTGATAACTGGGAAGTAAAGGGATTCAGTGACCAGTGGCTTTGTTGATGTCAAAGAACAAATGGAAGAAAACAATTTTGTGATTAAAGAATGAAATGCCTGGGGGAGGGGAGGGATAAACTGGGAGACTGGGACTGACATGTACACACTACTATATATAAAATAGGTAACTACTAAGAACCTGCTGTATAGCACAGAGAACTCTACTCAATACTCTGTAATGGCCTACGTGGGAAAAGAATTTTAGAAAGAATGGATTTGTGTATATGTGCAATTGATTCACTTTGCTGTACACCTGAAACTAATGCAACACTGTAAATCAACTATACTCCAACAAACATCTTTTTAAGGGTTGGACTGTCTGAATGTATTACTTCAGACATATCGTGTTATGACACAGTTCAAGACAAGGCCAAGAGGGTGGGTATCTGAAGAGCAAAGAGTGGTCATGCACTCAGGAGGCCAGGATTCTGGAGGGTTTTACACATGAGCATGGAAGTCAGTCAGGGTGAGGCAGGGCTTGCGATGGAGGGCGCTGGTAACTGGGGTACAACTTAGGGGGACTGTAAGACTGGAGAGAATTTGTGCTTGAGCCCTCTGGTGGGTGTAGGGACACTGAGGCCCTCCTTCCAGAGGGTAAGATATAGAGTGGATGAGGAGACCCTGGTCTCTCTGCAACTTCAGACCGACTGGCTCCAGTATGAGGACTCCAGGATGGAGGGGAGGTATTCCGGCGTGAGGAGTCTGTGAGACGCTGTGATGACTGGATGGGACCATGGAGTAGGCATGAGGCCCTCATGCTTTGCTTCTTGAGCTGCATTCAGATTGTAACATCACTCTTGACTTTCCTATCAGCACACAGCAGCAAAAAACACGAATAAATACTGAAATATTGGGAGAATGAATGCAACTCTCCATGTGTTGCGTCATGTATTTTGAATCTTATTCCATGGATTTAACCTTTCTAGCACCTATTATTATGGTTAGTGTGCTTTCCAAACCAAAACCTGACATGCAGGCTGGCTATAGAACAGAAATTCAAAATGGGAGAATCCTGGACCTGTTTTGATTAGTAATAATAATAATAATAGCATATATGAAGGGAATGCATAGTATATGTCAAATCCTATTCTAAAACTGTATTATTTAATATTCATAACAACCTGCCTTTTAAAATTGACTCTTGGACATTCTACATTTTATATTTGAGTAAGCCCTCACACAGCTCAGTTGGTAAAGAATCTGCCTGCAATGCAGGAGACCCTGGTTTGATTCGGGGGTCAGGAAGATCCACTGGAGAAGGGATAGGCTACCCACTCCAGGATTCTTGGGCTTCTCTTATAGTTCAGCTGGTACAGAATCCTCCTGCAATGCAAGAGAGCTGGGTTTGATCTTTGGGTTGGGAAGATTCCCTGAAGAAGGTAAAGGCTACCCACTCCAGTATTCTGGCCTGGAGAGTTCCATGGACTTTTACTTCATGGGGTTGCAAAGAGCAGGACACAACTGAGCGACTTTCACTTCAAGCCATATATATTGTAAAATATTTCTTCTGTGGATTTCCTGTTCACTCTCTTAAGAGTGGCTTTCATGCTCTCAATCTGACAGTCCTATTCATCAGGACTACAATGAATCATTTTTCCCTTGTTTGTAACAGCCTTCCTGTTCTGCTTAAGAAATTTTTGCTTATTTTGAGGTAAGGAAGATGTTCTATAATGTTCTATAACAAAGATGGAAGATGTTCTATAACCAAGCAGACATGGGTGACACATTTCTGGATTCTCTATTCTTAAAGTGTTAGTGCTTAACATTTCATACTTAACTCTCTAATCCATTTTGAATTGACTTTGAGTCAATGGTGTAAGGTAGGTATCTACCTTACCTCAGATAAGATATGGTAGATAATGCTGTAAGGTAGATATCTAACCTTCAGTTCAGTTCAGTTGCTCAGTCGTGTCCGACTCTGCAACGCTATGAATCGCAGCACGCCAGGTCTCCCTGTCCATCACCATCTCCCGGAGTTCACTCAGACTCACGTCCATCGAGTCCGTGATGCCATCCAGCCATCTCATCCTCGGTCATCCCCTTTTCCTCCTGCCCCCAATCCCTCCCAGCATCAGAGTCTTTCCAAGGAGTCAGCTCTTCGCATGAGGTGGCCGAAGTACTGAAGTTTCAGCTTTAGCATCATTCCTTCCAAAGAAATCCCAGGGCTGATCTCCTTCAGAATGGACTGGTTGGATCTCCCTGCAGTTCTAACCTTACTTTATGGGGAAAAGTTTTCCCAGTACTTCTCTGCAGTTAACTAAGTCCCATGCACTGAAGTGACCGTCCTCCCCCCTGCCCTGCAGAGTCATCTGTGTCATAAACCAGGCAAGCAGACACGGGTGGCATGTTTCTGGATTCTCTATTCTCTTCTATTGCTGTTTTTATTGTTGTCTGGTTACCATTATTAACCTAATTTTACCCAGGAGGAAACTTAAGCACAGGAAGGTTAAGGAAATTTGGGCCCTAGTTCACATAACTTATGAGTCCACCCTGTTAATCATATGTGTATCTTCAGAGCACGTCTGACTTGTTCTGTGACGGCAACAGGATGGACGGTATTACTTCCTCTTGCTTTTTCCACAAAGCTCAGGGCTATAAGCATATCGGGAGACACGCGAGCAGCGCAAGGTGCCTGATGCTCACAGTAGTAAACCTCTGCCTTTCCCTCCAGCTCCCATCACCCCAAGCCACAGCCCACAGCCAAGATTCCAAGTTTCAGAATCTTGATATGAATCCTTCCTTCCTTTATCCTCACATGCATCATTCACTGCCTACAAGGGTAGCAGTGTGGCTCCTTCACTATTCAAAAATTTATGACATATGGGACTGGATGTTGATTCTGAGTCTCAGAAGTTTTATTATGTAAAATAAAAGGAAAATTACCCTGGAAATAACCTGTAAATCTTTCTTTTAGTTGGAAAAAAAAATGAAGTGTATTTTTCTTTCCTTGTCTTGTCACAGTCAGATCATATACAGAATAAATACAGCAAAGGAAAGAAAGAAAAGGAAAAAAAGGCAAGTTTACCAGAAGTTACTATGTCTTTCTAAGGAGGCCTCTGAATTGACTTTTTTTCAAAGACTGTTCCCACACACTGGGAATTGGTGTTAGGAATTAACGGAGGAAGGTTCAAATAAGAGAAACATGGATTTGAATCATCATTCCAGTGTCCATTAGCAGTAACTGCTGTGTTTTGCTGTCTAGTCACTCAGTCATGTCTGTGTCTGACTCTTTGTGACCCCATGGACACAGGTTCCCCTGTCCATGGAATTCTCCAGGCAAGAATACTGGAGTGGGTTGCCATACCCTCCTCCAGGGGATCTTCCCGACCCAGGAATTGAACCCCCATCTCCTGCTTGGCAGGTGGATTCTTTACCAGTGAGTCACCTGAGAAGCCCCCACTAGCAGTAAGAATATAGACAATTAAGCTCTCTGCAATGTTTCTTTATCTGTTGCAATGTTTCTTTATCTGTAAAACGAGAAGAGTAATACCTCTGTAGCAAGTTTTGACAAAACACAGTAAGTACCATGTGTATATCATCTAACACATAGTGCTGAATAATGTTATTTTCTCTCCTAATCCCTTGACAAAAATGCTTAGACCTGAAGAAATTTACAATTGATCTTTCTGGCATACTACGTTCTGAGCAATGGAGGTGTGTTTAGTGTGTTATTAATTGGTTGTTTGGGAGGTGTCTCTCATCTGAGTCTCACTAAGGAAAGAAAACAGATGAATGTTAGTACCTAAGGGCAGAGGAAAAGGAGAAGGAAGGTTAGAGCTGAGAAGAAAACAGCTGGGAACTCCGGCTGATTCCCATCACGCCTAGCCATGCTCTGTCTTTATTTCCATTCTACTTTGCCAATATTAGTTGTCTAGCGATTTTGGATGAGAAAGACACAGAAAGGTAGCAACTTGCCAAGGGCATTATTATTAGATCGATCAAGGATTAGGAACGGCCCATTCCTCAGCTCAGATACTCATGCATCCGACTGCCGCGGGAAACCTCTGATCATTGAAGTGGTTTCTGGAAGCAATTTAGACCTCCAACAAAACGAGTCCTCTTAAAAAACATTTTTTTCTTCCCTTTCCTGTCTCTCTCTTACCTATTCTAATTCTGTTTCCCGTGTCAATTTTTCCCACTTCAGCTTTGTCTTCTTCCTATGGTTTAGACCCACCTGTGCATGATACCCCTTCGGCATCTCCTCCCAGCCTATGGAAATGCTCTCTCTCTCATCAGTATCAAGCGGCACTTAGGAAACGAACTGATCTGGGACCAGTGAGAAGTACTTGTACAGCACTATGAATCCTACTTGCTGTGTCTCTGTGAAATTATCTCTAATCAAGACAGTTCACAATTCTCAACATATCTGCAAAACAAAATTATTTTAAATGTATCTTAAAACTCTATGTGGCTGGCACACAGCCTGTCCCTGCAGAGGAAGAGGGGGCATGCCAGTTCAGGGCCCTGCCTGGTGCCCAAATTCGTTCCTGCTGTGGACAGATGCATTCGGCTGGCACAGTCTGCTGCTAGTAGACACGTGCCTCATCCCACCAAGGCCCCCTGCTCTGATTCCAGGCTCCTGAAGCATCTTTCTTATTATGATTCCCATGAGACACACCTTTGTGGAGAGAGAGTACTATAGTCGTGCATTTCTTATTTGCCAACTACAGAAAAGGAGAGACTGAAATTTTTTAATTTCAGTAATATTTTTAAAACATTCGAGCTACTGTCATTTCTCTGAAGAACTAGAGGAGCAAAACATAGAGAAAGAAGCAGCAAGGATTTGCCCTGGAGTCACATTTCAAACCTCCAGTTAGTGGGCAGAAGTCATTTAAATGGAATCAAATACTGGATTTCAGAATATGTAAAGAATGTGTGAAGACTTACTTAAAAAGCTAGGGTATAAGTCTTATACTAACGATCTTCTCCTGCTGGCAGAATCTGAGGTTGCTTTGTAGCTCTATTAAGCGGTGTATGCCTCAGGCTCTGTTCTTTACTAATTCCATTTTCCCTGGAATTCTCACTCTGAACCATTCTAGGATCTAATGATACACCAGAATTTGAAGAATGTGATGAGGATGACTGAGAAACTTAGGTTCTGTTTGCTTCCCTCAGTACTTCAGAAAGCAATCCCAGATACGAGTGGCACCATGAAATGCAGGCTTTCTTAACCTATGTGTCCTGGCCAGAGACAACTAACCGGGCTTTTCCCTTGGAGCAAAGAAAAACATAAATAAAAAGAGAGACGATGGGAGGTTTTTTGAGTTGGAACAAGGCAGAACCTTTCCATCTCTGGAAGGGGTGAAACCAATGTCTCTTTCTCTTGACAGGGTCTGGAACTCAGGATGAGAGAACAAAAGGTGCTTTCTAGGGTCTGGAAGCCGGACATTGAAAGTCTATCTGTTGATAAGCCCATCTGTCCCTTCCCTGCCACTAGAATCAATAAAGGGACCCTCACTGGTCACTGACAGAGCCATGGTCAAACGCTCATTAACTCCAGGAGGTACGCTTGCTGGCAACGCCAGTTCCTCAGATTCACTTCCTACTGGCAGGGGTTTCTTAGCAGTGCCTGGAGGATAAAGGCTCAGATGAGTGTTCGGGCTTGTTTAACAATTTGCTGGCTCTAGGGAGCCAGCGCCAGAGCGACATGGCAAATCCCAGCATCACCAAGGAGGAGGTTTGCCTTAGCCTTGCTGACACGCGCTGCCGTGTCATCCACTCCATCACCAGACAAAGTGCCATCAGCGATGCTTGTAGCTATGACATCCATTTAGAAATCTGGAGCTAATTCTAGTCACAGAAAGACAAATATGGTAGGAGTCTACTTATCTGATCTACTTAAGGGTGGTCGAAACCACAAAGAGAGAAAGCATAATGGCAATTGCCAGGGGCTGGGAGGGGTCGAGACATTGTTTCAAGGGTACAGAGTTTCAGATTTTTACAAGAGGAAAAGTTATAGGGATGGATGGTGGTGGTAGCTGCACAGCGTGAAAATACTATCACTGAACCGTACACTTCAAAATGGTTAAGATGGTAAATTCTACGTTATGTGTATTTTAACACAATAAAAAAAAAAAAGGAAAAAAGTCCCTGAAGTTTAATTAACACATATTTGAAAGTGAGATGTAAATTTGCAAGAGGAAGTTAAGAGAATCTGCTTTCAAGGTGGTTTCATCTTCTCAGGCAGCAAGTTTTACTGGGAAAATACATTTATTTAGTTGAATCAGTGCTGGGGAGGTAGGGGTGGATGATGAGTTTATAAATCTTTTTAGCTCATGCACCCACAGACTCAGCTCCAGGGGACATCGAATTTCTAACCATTTTACCAAGAGGACGTGTGTACCACAGAGACTTGTGTTATGCAAGTGACACCAATAAGCTAAGTTGCTTTATTAAATGTTGACTTCCTGTTGTATTTGTGCGACTTAGAAAGGCAAGCATGAAGCCGGGTAACAGTCTGCACACTCTTCCCTTCCGACACGGAAGCTGGCTCAGATGATAAAGAATCTGCCTGCAGCGTGGCAGACCTGGGTTCAGTCCCTGGGTTGGGAAGATCCCCTGGAGAAGGGAATGGCAACTCACTCCAATATTCATGCCTGGAGAATTCTATGGACAGAGGAGCCCTGTGGGCTGCAGTCCATGGGGTCACAAAGAGTTGGACACAGCTAAGTCACTTTCGTTTCACTTCATCCTGAGTATAGAGATATACTCTCATAGTTATACAGGGAATGAACTCCATTAGAAGCAGGATTCAGTGGAAGCGGCCAAGTGAAAGACCTGAAAAATGTTTTTCTCTCTGAAATTAGAAAAAGAAAAACATCTATTTCTGCTTTATGGACTATGCCAAAGCCTTTGACTGTGTGGATCACAATCAACTGTGGAAAATTCTGAAAGAGATGGGAATACCAGACCACCTGACCTGCCTCTGTATGCAGGTCAGGAAGCAACAGTTAGAACTGGACATGGAACAACAGACTGGTTCCAAATAGGAAAAGGAGTACGTCAAGGCTGTATATTGTAATCCTGCTTATTTAACTTATACGCAGAGTACATCAAGAGAAATGCTGGGCTGAAAGAAACACAAGCTGGATCAAGATTGCTGGGAGAAATATCAATAACCTCAGATATGCAGATGACACCACCCTTATGGCAGAAGGTGAAGAGGAGCTAAAGAATCTCTTGATGAAAGTGAAAGAGGAGAGTGAAAAAGTTGGCTTAAAGCTCAACATTCAGGAAACGAAGATCATGGCATCCGGTTCCATCACTTCATGGGAAACAGACGGGGAAACAGTGGAAACAGTGTCAGACTTTATTTTTTTGAGCTCCAAAATCACTGCAGATGGTGACTGAAGCCATGAAATTAAAAGACGCTTACCCCTTGGAAGAAAAGTTATGACCAACCTAGATAGCATACTCAAAAGCAGAGATATTACTTTGCCGACTAAGGTCCGTCTAGTCAAGGCTATGGTTTTTCCTGTGGTTATGTATGGATGTGAGAGTTGGACTGTGAAGAAGGCTGAGTGCCGAAGAATTGATGTTTTTGAACTGTGGTGTTGTAGAAGACTCTTGAGAGTCCCTTGGACTGCAAGGAGATCCAACCAGTCCATTCTGAAGGAGATCAACCCTGGGATTTCTTTGGAAGGAATGATGCTAAAGCTGAAACTTCAGTACTTTGGCCACCTCATGCGAAGAGTTGACTCACTGGAAAAGACTCTGATGCTGGGAGGGATTAGGGGCAGGAGGAGAAGGGGACGACCAAGGATGAGATGGCTGGATAGCATCACGGCCTCGATGGACGTGAGTCTGAGTGAACTCCGAGAGATGGTGATGAACAAGGAGGCCTGGCATGCTGCGATTCATGGGGTCACAAAGAGTCGGACACGACTGAGTGACTGAACTACGAACTACAAGAATATAAGAATTATTTCCTATCTGCAAAATATTTTAAGTGGTGAAATAACTTAGAGAACTTTTAGAAGATAACTCTATTGGGTTAAAATCCTTTTTTTCTGCTTTAATATGTGTGATGACTAATTTTATATATTAACTTGGCTGGGCTTTGGTGCCCAGATGTATGGTCAAACACCATATGCTATTGTGAAGGTATTTTTTGAGATGTGATTAATATTTACATTAATAGACTTTGAGCAAAGTAGAATACTCTCCAGAATGTGGGTGGGCCTCATCCAATCAGCTGAAGACCTTAAGAGAAAAGACTGAGGTCCCCGAAGAGAAAGAAATTTGCCTCTAGACTTGATCTGCAACATTAACTCTTCTCTGGGTTAGCTGGTCTGCCCTGCATATTGTGAACTCACCAGCAACCCCCACAGTCAGTGAGCCAGTCTCAGACATAAATTTCTATATATATATATGTGTGTGTGTGTGTGTGTGTGTGTGTATATATGTATATAGAATATATATATGTATATCTATATACATACATATATACATGTATATCTCTTATTGGTTTTGTCTCTCTGGAGGACCCTGACTGATGTAACAGTTACCTTTGGAGTTATAACTGCAAATTAAAACGAGTGTGCTGGCACTGCTTTTGAAAGACTGAGACTCTGAGAACAAGTTCTGTGGGGAAATGTAGGTGGTACTCGGCCATTATGCTCTCTCAGGGAGTATACATGAGAATCCTTCTACTGTGATCAAGCTGGATCTCATTTTCAGCCACCGACCTTCTTTTAGGTCAAATGTGCACCATGGTTGGTTACCGACTGATTAGCTAGAAAGGCAAAAGTGGCATTTAATCAGAGGAGCATGTCCAAACAAGAATCAATGTCCCTTTTCTCCTGGCAGCCTCAATTCAGTTAATAATTAAATTTTTGTTGAATGCTGACTGTATTTAGAGTACGAACTAGATGCTGTTGAGAGTGAAAAACAAGTTAAAAAACTGTCCCTGTGTTGAGCCTACACATTGACGGAGCACATTTAAGTCCACGTGTTGACAACAAATCAAGTACAATAATATTTCAGAAAGCCATCTTGTTAAGGAATGACAGGTGCTACCCAAAGCATTTTTGTTCTAACCAAAGAACAAATTTATTTCCATGAATTTTTTCATTCCACACCAAAAATATATGGTAAAGAGAAAGAGATGTAAATATAAAGAGAAAAACAACACTGGTGGTTTCTAAAAATGTACGTATTATCCATTAGTAAGGAAATCCCAAAACGCTGCTAGACTAGTTGAGAATCTATTTATAACTTCAAGGTTGACTTGACTTTTATTTCCATGAATTTTTTCATTCCACACCAAAAATATATGGTAAAGAGAAAGAGATGTAAATATAAAGAGAAAAACAACACTGGTGGTTTCTAAAAATGTACGTATTATCCATTAGTAAGGAAATCCCAAAACGCTGCTAGACTAGTTGAGAATCTATTTATAACTTCAAGGTTGACTTGACTGAATCATTTGGGAAATACTTTAGGGAGTTCTGGACAAACCAGATCTACACTCTTCCTCTTAAACCATCCTAACTGATACAAAGTTCATGTTTCTTGTCATAAGTATTTTTTTTTTTTTGGAAAGAGTCTGAATTCCACTTAATGAGACACACCAGGAGCATGCATGCTACTCAGTCTGAGGAAGGCATGGTTGTTCAGAAGAGTCAGACAAGGACACCCAGAACAATGAAGAGGTAAGTGTAGGACTTAGAAGCAACTGTAAAGGGAACTGGATTACGCCTAGACTGGAGAGGCAACAGCCAGGGGCATGTCAGTCTTCAGGTATGGAGAGGGTTAGTCTACAAAGGACAATGGGTGATCAGCTGCATCCTATCTCTATGGAGGGCAGGGCATTGTTTCAGTGACAATACAGAAACACTACCCGAGCTCTTTAGATCAGCTTCCTGACACACAAAAAAAGGTACACTGCAAGAGACTCCTGAAGGGAATGAAAAAATCTTCAATCTCCTTTTGTGAATACCTTCAAAACCAAGACAGATCTGATGTGGTTCTTATCTGGCTCCTGAAATTTCTACCCAAACAGGAAACTGTGATCGATTGCATCCAGGATCACACATGGCAGATAATGAAAATGACTTTGAACATTTATCTCCTTGGCAACAACTCTCCCCTGCGCTGAAGGATTCTGGATGTTTCTGGGTTTAGTGATCCCATGGCAGTGGCCTCGACATAATGAAGTTTATCTTTTTCCACTCATTACTGACTCTAAGACTTTCATTTTACAAATGCCAGCCTCAGTTCCTGGAGTTGGAGTGATCTGCTCTATCCCTTAGCTAGTTACTTTAGCTAGTTCACCTGGTTAGTCCTACAGCTAGTTATATAGCAATGTCACTACTCCAAACCAGTTCTTCTAACTCCAAGGAATGTGTTGTTTTCCTGTCCCCAGCTGTCTAGAAACAGGGTAACTGGTCTGTGGGGACCCATCACACATGGCCCACTCCCAAAGGCTAGGCCAGTTCTGGTCCAGACTCAGGACACTGTCCAGCCTGTGGCTGGCTAAGGCCTCAGAGTCAGATACTGAGGAAATGGTCATTGCCAGCCTTCCTGGCTCCAGGTCCTTTCTGGGTTACGTGTATCCAGGAGGGGGAGGAGTCATGAGTTAGACACGTGGGTTTGGTTGAAACTGGGAAGCGCATCTACTGCCACAGAAACTCAGCTTTTATTTTTTTCTGCACAAGGAACTGCTTTCGAAACATGATTCAGAGAGCAGCAGCTCTTGCCAAACTCCTGTGGACTATTCATAGAGTGTCTCTTCAAGCTGAGCTGAAACTGAAGAGCTGTTCAAGGAATTCAAAACCCACAGCTCTTTAATTTTACATCTACACTTAATCAAAATCCTACCTCCCTTCTTCACAGTATCAGGACCAAAGAGGCCCTGTTCAGTCCTCTGTGCTCTGGAAGCAGACTGTAATTTAAGGGGAATCCAATTTCATTGGAATTCCATACATGATGCTGTGGTGGTGGTGGTTCACTTGCCAAGTTGTGTCTGACTCTTTGTGACCCCAGGCTCCTCTGTCCATGGGATTTCCCAGGCAAGAACACTGGAGTGGGTTGCCATTTCCTTCTCCAGGGGATCTTCCTGACCCAGAGATCAAACCTGCATCTCCTGCTTGGCAGGTAGGTTCTTTACCACTGAGCTTTGTGGGAAGCCCACACGATGCTGTAGGTATTTTACCATTACCACTATCATTTGTAAACACTGATTCCTCTTCACATTGATACCAAATCTCCTCTGCAGTTTTCACAATACAATGTCTTCTATTCAGCAGTCACTCCAGACCCCTTAACAATCACTCCAACACTAGGGAGGGAAACTGACACATCTCAGACAGGAGCCCAAGGGTCTCAGTAGACATGAATGCAGTTGGTGAGGGTGGGCACGGGTGGCATTTCATAGCTCCCACCATGCTACAGAATGAGGGGCCAAGAGCTTGCTTTGTGCAGGGGTAGGGTGGATGTCTCCAAGAAGACATGTCGTGTAAGAGGCAAGGGGTTACATTCAACAGACCAGGTTTCGTTCCCTGTGCACCAAATCCATGACCAGTGCTCATGTCTACTGGGAGTGCAGCTGGTCTTCAAGGGATTCCAGCCCTAATTGCACTCATTAACTCACTGCTCAGGGCCTGACCAGCCCCTGGGTCTTCATCACACAGAGAACAATGCTGGCCTTCTTTCTCACATGGTACGGAACCCCTTTCTCCTTGCTCTCAGCCTAGCGCCCCGTCTACACTGCCTGTCCGCACCATGCTGCCATGCACAGTTACTTCAGTGACCCCCACGAGAATAAAGTGACTCCTAACAGATGTTAGAAGGTCTGTTCATCATATACAGGCAATACACTGAGACACTTATTACATCCACCTTCTCGTGGGAAAAGAACAACTATGTTTCTAGAATGGATTCTGATTTTAAAAAATTTTTTATCCATGTGCCTTTCAATTGATTCCCTCACATCTCCTTCAATTATATACATGAGCATAAACTTAAGCATTCTTCAACCCTTCTCAGAAAACCAAAAACCAAAACCAAAACCCCACCAGCCTGGAATCCCTGCTTCCTCTTCTATCTTTTTTTGCTGTTGTTCAGTCGCTAAGTCATGTCTGGCTCTTTTGTGACCCCCTGCACTATAGCCTGCCAGGCTCCTCTGTCCATGGGATTCTTCAGGCAAGAATATTGGAGTGGGTTGTCACTTCCTCCTTCAGGGGATCCTCCTAATCCAGGGATTGAACCTGCATCTCTTGCATCTCCTGCTTGGCAGGTGGATTCTTTACCACTGAGCCACCTGGGAAGCCCCTTATATGCTTTAGGAAAGAATTAACCTCTTTGGGTCACACTTTCCTTCCTCTTTCCATATATACACAGAAATGATTGATTAGCAGTTGGGTGGCTTGTTCCTAGCCTCCTAAAGAGCAACACAGTCACGCTTGTTTCCGCTGAAATCTGCTTCCTTTTAATCATGTTAGTAGTGAGACTCTTTCAGAGAGCAGGGAAGAAGCTCATCGATGCCATTTAGTAGATGGCATCCACGGGGAGGGCAGATGCTGAGAAAGCCGCCTCTCCATGCAGAGTCTGCTCCCACTTCAGGGCTTCTGAGACAAGGATGTCCAGAGAGCCAGAGGGAGAACAGAAACCTTGCCAATCAGGACTGAGAAGCAGCGCTGGTGATTCAGATGTGTGGCACCATCTACTCACCTGTTTCAGTGGCTGTTTGAGTAATGTTCTTTCTTCAAGATCAAGAAAGCATAAAGCAATTAGTGGTTTGGAGGAAATGATTATGAAGAAAGGAGGTTGTTTTCACAATCCACAGGTACTCACACATTCTTTTATACATGAGACATGCAGGTCCTAACTTAGATCAAATTTTCACACATGCCTTGGAAATTCTGGAATATCAGGGCCAACTGTGAGTCCAATTTGCACAGGGACATATTCATACTCCTGGGAGAAAAGGCAAAAGCTATTTCAGATCTGACGGTTGGATTCCTCAGATGGGATAACGTGACTAAGCAGAAGACTTGTCCAAAGAGCCCCAAATCTTCCTGGTGGCTCAGACAGTAAAGAATCCGCTTGCAATGCAGGAGACCCAGTTTTGATCCCTGGGTCGGGAAGATCCCTTAGAGAAGGGAATGGCAACCCACTCCAGTATTCTTGCCTGGAGAATCCCATGGAGAGAGGAGCCTGGTGGGCTACATACAGTTCATCGAGTCCCAAAGAGTTGCACACGCCTGAGCAACTAACACTTTGACTCTGAAGCAACTGGGGCTGACTGGTTTGGCAGTGGTGAAGACAGCGAAGAACAAACCTAGTCTGAGCTCATTAGGAGAAGCTGAGGGTTGAAAGCTGGAAATACCATCCATGATGGTCATTATGAAGGATAATATATCCACAGAGTCTAGGGTCAGAATCACATTAGATCAGATTGAGAGCAGGACAGGCATAAGTAAGGGAAATAAGATATATGCTGATTCCGGGTGTTGGTTGGTAGCTGGAGAGAATGGGGCTTGTTACAGTCGCTCAAGGGATTCTTGCCCACAGCAGTAGAAATGGAGCAACCATCACAGTCAATAAGAGTCCCAAATACAGTACCTGGATGCAATCTCAAAAATGACAGAATGATCTCTGTTCGTTTCCAAGGCAAACCATCAGTGTCACAGTAATCCAAGTTTATGCCCCGACCAGTAATGCTGAAGAAGCTGAAAGTGAACAGTTCTATGAAGACCTACAAGACCTTCTAGAACTAACACCCCCAAAAGATGTCCTTTTCATTATAGGGGACTGGAATGCAAAAGTAGGAATTCAAGAGCTACCTGGAATACCAGGCAAATTTGGCCTTGGAGTACAAAATGAAGGTGGGGAAAGACAGTTTTGCCAAGAGAATACACTGGTCATAGCAAACACCCTCCTCCAACAACACAAGAAAAGGCTCTACACATGAACATCACCAGATGGTCAATACCTAAATCAGACTGATTATATTCTTTGCAGCCAAAGATGGATAAGCTCTATACAGTCAGCAAAAACAAGACCAGGAGCTGACCGTGGCTCAGATCATGAACTCCTTATTGCCAAATTCAGACTTAAATTAAAGAAAGTAGGGAAAACCACTAGACCATTCAGGTATGACCTAAATCAAATATATTACAATTATACAGTGGAAGTGACAAATGGATTCAAGGAATTCGATCTGATAGACAGAGTGCCTGAAGAACTACGGATGGAGGTTCATGACACTGTATAGGAGGCAGTGATAAAGACCATCTCCAAGAAAAAGAAATGTAAAAAGGCAAAATGGTTGTCTGACGAGGCCTTACAAATAACTGAGAAGAGAAGCTAAAGGCAAAGGAGAAAAGGAAAGATATACCCACTTGAATGCAGAGTCCCAAAGAACAGCAAGGAAAGAAAAGAAAGCCTTCCTTAGTGATCAATGCAAATAAATAGAGGAAAACAACAGAATGGGAAAGACTTGAGATCTCTTCAAGAAAATTAGGAGATAACAAGGGAATATTTCATGCAAGATGAGCACAATAAAGGACAGAAATGGTATGGACCTAACAGAGGCAGAAGATATTAGAAGAGGTGGCAAGAATACGTAGAAGCATTATACAAAAAAGATCATGACACAGATAACCACGATGGTGTGATCACTCACCTAGAGCCAGACATCCTGGAATGTGAAGTCAAGTGGGCCTTAGAAAGCATCACTACAAATAAAGTTAGTGGAGGTGATGGAATCCCAGTTGAGCTATTTCAAATCCTGAAAGATGATGCTGTGAAATTGCTGCACTCAATATGCCAGCAAATTTGGAAAACTCAGCAGTGGCCACAGGACTGGAAAAGGTCATCCCAAAGAAAGGTCATTCCAATCCCAAAGAAAGGCAATGCAAAAGAATGTTCAAACTACCACACAATCACACTCATCTCACATGCTAGCAAAGTAATACTCAAAATTCTCCAAGTAAGACTTCAATAGTATGTGACCCATGAACTTCCAGATGTTCAAGCTGGACTTAGAAAAGGCAGAGGAACCAGAGATCAATTTGCAAACATCCACTGGATCACTGAAAAATCAAGGGAGTTCCAAAAAAAGATCTACATTTGCTTTATTGACTATGCCAAAGCCTTTGACTGTGTGGATCACAATAAACTGTGGAAAATTCTGAAAGAGATGGGAATACCAGACCTGCCTTCTGAGAGATCTGTGTGTAGGTCAAGAAGAAACAGTTAGAACTGGACATGGAACAACAAACTGGTTCCAAATCAGAAAAGGAGTATGTCAAGGCTGTATATTGTCACCCTGCTTATTTAACTTATATTCAGAGTACATCATGAGAAATGCTGGGCTAAATGAAGCACAAGCTGGAATCAAGATTGTTGGGAGAAATATCAATCATCTCAGATATGTAGATGACACCACCCTTATGGCAGAAAATGAATAACTACTAAAGATCCTCTTGGTGAAAGTTAAAGAGGAGAGTGAAAAATTTGACTTAAAACTCAAAATTCAGAAAACTAAGACCATGGTATCCAGTACCATTGCTTCATGGCAAATAGATAGGAAACAAAGGAAACAGTGGCTGACTTTATTTTGGGGGGCTCCAAAATCACTGCAGATGGTGACTGAAGCCATGAAATTAAGAGGCTTGCTCCTTGGAAGCAAAGTTATGACCAACCTAGACAGCATATTAAAAAGCAGAGACATTACTTTGCCAACAAAGGTCCATCTAGTCAAGGCTATGGTTTTTCCAGTGGTCATGTATGGATGTGAGAGTTGGACTGTGAAGAAAGCTGAGCACCAAAGAATTGATGCTTTTGAACTGTGGTGTGGAGAAGACTCTTGAGAGTCCCTTGGACTGCAAGGAGATCCAACCAGTCCATCCTAAAGGAAATCAGTCCTGAACATCCACGGTAAGGACTGATGCTGAAGCTGAAACTATAGTACTTTGGCCACTTGATGCAAAGAACCGACTCATTGGAAAAGTCCCTGATGCTGGCAAAGGTTGAAGGCAGGAGGAGAAGGAGACGACAGAGGATGAGATGGTTGGATGGCATCACCGATGCAATGGACATGCGTTTGAGTAGGCTCTGGGAGTTGGTGATGGACAGGGAGGCCTGGCTTGCTGTAGTTCATGGGGTTGCTAAGAGTCGGACACGACTGAGCAACTGAACTGAACTGAACTAGAGCCACTCAAAGAACCAGAGGCAGGACAGGCCTGTAGCACCAACAGTGAAATGTCTGTTCTACGCTGCACTGGTAATAACCTTTAAATGTCCTTTGGCCTAATTTCAAGGACATTCTTGCCAAGTGGCATGTGTCTAATCATGAGGCAAAGTCCTCAGCACTCCCAGTGCCTAGATAGTCTTTGGAGCAACTGGATAGAAGTGGCAGCCACAGAGGAGAGGCTATATGAGTATATGGATGGCAGTGGGTTTTGGGAGGTAATCCTAAAACTGTAAGTGACTCTTTGCCAGACGCTGCTCTCAGTAGGATGCCCCTTTGCTCAACACTATAGCAAAGCTCTATTTTAAGTACTTCCTACTGAGTCACCCCCATGCTCTACTCATCTCCTGCTCAAGCACACCTTTCAAGTCTTTTAATCACACAACGATTTGCCTAACTTGGTAGTTCTTTCACAGATCAAAGAAGTGGAAATAAAGAATAGGTAATTAACAGATGAACTGATCTCTTCTCTAGCACCAATAATCTCCCAAACTGTGTGAACAAGATAGCATTGTCTACCACCAATTGGCACTTGCGGTGGACACCTAGCATCTACTTCTACAATGATCAGACCATGTCCTGCTGCAGCTGCTGGCCTCCAGCACCTTCTGAAGGAGCTCAGGATGGAGAGCAGAAATTAGACACCTCTGCATTGGGAAAACTGGCAAGATAGGTCTTCAGATAGATATTCTTAGGAGTTGATCTTAGGAGTCCTACTGTGTGAACAAGATAGCATTGTCTACCACCAATTGGCACTTGCGGTGGACACCTAGCATCTACTTCTACAATGATCAGACCATGTCCTGCTGCAGCTGCTGGCCTCCAGCACCTTCTGAAGGAGCTCAGGATGGAGAGCAGAAATTAGACACTCTCTGCATTGGGAAAACTGGCAAGATAGGTCTTCAGATAGATATTCTTAGGAGTTGATCTTAGGAGTCCAATTCATATAACCATCTTAAATCTATAAAATCACTAAAATCCTTCATGGTGATGACTGTTTCTCACAACTAGCAGAAGTTTCAGGAGAACAGCAGAAACTTTCTTAAAAAAAAAAAAATTAGCAAGGAGTGGGACAGATTCGGAAACAAGATGACACGTTGGGGAGCAGGGTGGGATAAAGGCAGTACCTGCTTCCCCAGGCGCAGTCCTGGAGCAGAGGCTGGGGAAGAATCCCTCTGTCTCCGCAGTCACTCTCCACTCTCTCTCTTTGAGCTCCAACATGCAATACCTTCTCCTACAGCTGTCTCTGTGGCCCTTGTTCATATAAGTTCTGCCAAGCCACTCTCCTGCAAGGAATCACTCAGTGGGTTCTCACAACCCAGACTGCAGGGTCCAGCCTTTACCTGCTCCTGCCTGCCTGGCAGTGTCATTCACATTTCTTCCTGCTCACTTCTCTTGCCCCACAGCCACCTGGCAGCCTTTCTGTCCCTCCATGGACAGAGTTCCTTCCCATTCCAGGGTAACATTCCTTTCTGTTCCCTCTATCGGGAAGGTTCTTCCTCCTGCCCTTTCCTTGGCTAGCTGTGCCTCCATCTCCAGAGCTCAGCTCACATGACCTCCCTACATAGCCAACCTCTAAGCAGTGCCTTTTCATTACATTCATCCACCTCCTCACAAGGTTCATTCTGTTTTTAACTCTTCTAAGGGCAAGGATCTTGCATGTCTCGCTTATTATATCTCAGTGAATACATAACGGGCACTCTGATAAGTCTGTTTCATTCTAAGTTCAATGAATGAAAGAATTCTCACTTAGGAGGTGGGGCTAACACAGGAGGAGGGAAATGAGCAGGACAATGCTGTGTTGAAGGCATTCTGAACCATTACCCCGTCACTCTTCATCCCTGGGATGGGGGCCTTCCCTCTGTCTCTCTGGTTGGCTCCAGGCCCTTTTACCTGTTATCTTATCCAGAAGAGGCCGCAGCAGCCAGTGTTAAGCAGTGCCTTTTCATTACATTCATCCACCTCCTCACAAGGTTCATTCTGTTTTTAACTCTTCTAAGGGCAAGGATCTTGCATGTCTCGCTTATTATATCTCAGTGAATACATAACAGGCACTCTGATAAGTTTGTTTCATTCTAAGTTCAATGAATGAAAGAATTCTCACTTAGGAGGTGGGGCTAACACAGGAGGAGGGAAATGAGCAGGACAATGCTGTGTTGAAGGCATTCTGAACCATTACCCCGTCACTCTTCATCCCTGGGATGGGGGCCTTCCCTCTGTCTCTCTGGTTGGCTCCAGGCCCTTTTACCTGTTATCTTATCCAGAAGAGGCTGCAGCAGCCAGTGCAGACTTCAAGCATAGATGGAGCAGGTTCCAAGGTGCCATGGCATAAAGAGATTGGCCAGAGCTCTCTGGCTCTAACATATCCATCCCACCTACTTGCCATGCCATCTTTTTTTTTTTTAATTTAGATGTAGTTGACATCATGTCTGAAATTCTTCTATTAGCATTACAAGTTTGCCTATCTGCTAAGACATTGCCTCCTGGGTCCTCTTTTTTTTTTCAAATGTAAACTAGGCAGAGTAACACAAAAAGTCATCCCAGATCGCTGCCATTAAACACACAGAGGCAGATCCTCCCTGGAACCAGGTGGCTTCCCTTTGCCAGATACAGAAGTTCTCAGGAGGCCATCACTCCTTACCTGATAAGGTAAAAAATCATGTTTTTTTAAAAAATAATATTTATTAACAAAACAAATTGATTAATATAGTATTGCAATATCATTCCCTTTCCAAGTAATTTATAGCAATTAGCTCTTGTTTATAGAACCCATTTCTTTATTTTGGCGACACCAGGGTCAGGTGGGATCTAGTTCCCCCACCACGGTTCGAACCCGTGCCCCCTGCAGTGGAGGCATGGAGTCCTTACCACTGGACCGCCAAGTAAGTCCCACAAACAGCTTTACAAACAGACCGTCTGGAGCACGTGGTGAAGAGAAAGCAAGTGAAGCCCAGGGCCCTCTCAGCTTCCCATGAGCCTGGCCTGCCTCACCGCTCCGCGCCCCTCACACACCAGCCAGCTGCAGGCCTGGAGGGTTTAGCCTCATCTAACTAGAGGCCTCCTCCTCCACAAACCCTCCACAAACTGAAGAATCACAGGATTGGATCAGATAACAGCCCTGAACCTGTCCAACTCGCCTCACAGGGCTATTATGGAGATGGAATGTGATGAACGCTGTAATCTGCTCTGAGCTGTGCAAATATAAGCACTGACAAGGACTTGGGGAGTTCAGCCCCGGGCGGTTCCTCTCCCTACCTCTCAAACTATTCAGGAGTTTCTAACAAGAGAAAAACTCAGGCCCCTGCGGACACAGCTGAGAGCCAGCACAATGTACGCTGAGTTTTAGGTTTAACTACCAGGGCTTGAAGATGACGTTCTGAAAATCACTCCGAGTGGGAACACGGTTCCCCGGCCTCTCTTGGGATTCTCAGTTCTCCTTGCCCCAAACCCATTCTCACACAGGCACAACCCATACGAGAGAGAGGGTCCTACTGACCTGAAGAAGCATCAGTCTCGAGCAGGAAGCCAGGTTGACCTACGACCCTGGGGTACACGGAAGTTCGGCCAGCATCTCTAGCGATACTACGGAAGTCTTCCGCAAAGCGCGTTGGCGCTTTCGCAAATCACCCAGTTCGCTAACAGGGGTTTTGACTTGGTAATGCAAATCCAGGTCGTTAAACTCAAGTGTTCTCACTTAAACCTGAAATTTTTGCTGTTCGTTTTCTTGCTTTCCCGGGCTTGACTTTCAAGCCCCTAAAAGACTAAGGGGGTTTCCTAGATGGCTTAGTGGTAAAGAATCCGCCAGCAATGCAAGAGGCACGAATTCCATACCCGGGTGGGGAAGACCCGTTGGTGAAGGAAATGGCAACCCACTCCAGTATCCTTGCTGGGAAATCCATGGACAGAGGAGTTTGGCTATAGTCCAGTTCAGTTCAGTCCAGTCGCTCAGTCATGTCCGACTCTTTGCAACCCCATGAATCACAGCACGCCAGGCCTCCCTGTTCATCATCATCTCTCGGAGTACACTCAGACTGACGTCCATCGAGTCCGTGATGCCATCCAGCCATCTCATCCTCAGTCGTCCCCTTCTCCTCCTGCCCCCAATCCCTCCCAGCATCAGAGTCTTTTCCAGTGAGTCAACTCTTCTCATGAGGTGGCCAAAGTACTGGAGTTTCAGCTTTAGCATCATTCCTTCCAAAGAAATCCCTGGGTTGATCTTCAGAATGGACTGGTTGATCTTCAGAATGGACTCGTTGGATCTCCTTGCAGTCCAAGGGACTCTCAAGAGTCTTCTCCAACACCACAGTTCAAAAGCATCAATTCTTTGGCGCTCAGCCTTCTTCACAGTCCAACTCTCATATCCATACAAGACCACAGGAAAAACCATAGCCTTGACTAGACGGACCTTAGTCAGCAAAGTAATGTCTCTGCTTTTGAATATGTTATCTAGGTTGGTCATAACTTTTTTTCCAAGGGGTAATGTCTTCTCATTTCATGGCTGCAGTCACCATCTGCAGTGATTTTGGAGCCCCCCAAAATAAAGTTTAACACTGTTTCCACTGTTTCCCCATCTATTACCCATGAAGTGATGGGACCGCATGCCATGATCTTCGTTTTCTGAATGTTGAGCTTTAAGCCAACTTTTTCACTCTCCTCTTTCACTTTCATCAAGAGGCTTTTGAGTTCCTCTTCACTTTCTACCGTAAAGGTGGTGTCATCTGCATGTCTGAGGTTACTGATATTTCTCCCGGCAATTTTGATTCCAGCTTGTGCTTCTTCCAGTCCAGCGTTTCTCATGATGTACTCTGGATATAAGTTAAATAAGCAGGGTGACGATATACAGCCTTGACGTACTCCTTTTCCTATTTGGAACCAGTCTGTTGTTCCATGTCCAGTTCTAACTGTTGCT
>SJYC01059629.1:0-13468 GCA_006408675.1 Madoqua kirkii
CGTTTCTCATGATGTACTCTGCATATAAGTTAAATAAGCAGGGTGACAATATACAGCCTTGACGTACTCCTTTTCCTATTTGGAACCAGTCTGTTGTTCCATGTCCAGTTCTAACTGTTGCTTCCTGACCTGCATACAGATTTCTCAAGAGGCAGGTTAGGTGGTCTGATATTCCCATCTCTTTCAGAATTTTCCACAGTTGATTGTGATCCACACAGTCAAAGGCTTTGGCATTGTCAATAAAGCAGAAGTAGATGTTTTTCTGGAACTCTCTTTCTTTTTCCATGGTCCAGCGGATGTTGGCAATTTGATCTTTGGTTCCTCTGCCTTTTCTAAAACCAGCTTGAACATCAGGGAGTTCATGGTTCACGTATTGCTGAAGCCTGGCTGGGAGAATTTTGAGCATTACTTTACTAGCATGTGAGATGAGTGCAATTGTGTGGTAGTTTGAGCATTGTTTGGCATTGCCTTTCTTTGGAATTGGAATGAAAACTGACCTTTTCCAGTCCTGTGGCCACTGCTGAGTTTTCCAAATGTGCTGGCATATTGAGTGCAGCACTTTCACAGCATCATCTTTTAGGATTTGAAATAGCTCAACTGGAATTCCATCACCTCCACTAGCTTTGTTCATAGTGAAGCTTTCTAAGGCCCACTTGACTTCACATTCCAAGATGTCTAGCTCTATTTTAGTGATCACATCATCATGATTATCTGGGTCATGGAGATCTTTTTTGTACAGTTCTTCCGTGCATTCTTCCCACCTCTTCTTAATATCTTCTGCTTCTGTTAGGCCCAAACCATTTCTGTCCTTTATCAAGCCCATCTTTGCATGAAATGTTCCCTTGGTATCTCTAATTTTCTTGAAGAGATCTCTAGTTTTCCCCATTCTGTTCTTTTCCTCTATTTCTTTGCATTGATCGCTAAAGAAGGCTTTTTTATTTCTTCTTGCTATTCTTTGGTACTCTGCATTCAGATGCTTATATCTTTCCTTTTCTCCTTTGCTTTTCGCCTCTATTCTTTTCACAGCTATTTCTGAGGCCTCCCCAGACAGCCATTTTGCTTTTTTGCATTTCTTTTCCATGGCGTAGTCTTGATCCCTGTCTCCCGTACAATGTGAGGAACCTCATTCCACAGTTCATCAAGCACTCTATCTATCAGATCTAGACACTTAAATCTATTTCTCACTTCTACTGTATAATCATAAGGGATTTGACTTAGGTCATACCTGAATGGCCTAGTGGTTTTCCCTACTTTCTTCAATTTAAGTCTGAATTTGGTAGTAAGGAGTTCATGATCTGATCCACAGTCAGCTCCTGGTCTTGTTTTTGCTGACTGTATAGAGCTTCTCCATCTTTGGCTGCATAGAATATAATCAATCTGATTTCAGTGTTGACCATCTGGTGATGTCCATGTGTTGAGTCTTCTCTTGTGTTGTTGGAAGAGGGTGTTTGCTATGACCAGTGCATTTTCTTGGCAAATCTCTATTAGTCTTTGTCCTGCTTCATTTCGCATTCCAAGGCCAAATTTGCCTGTTACTCCAGGTGTCTCTTGACTTCCTACTTTAGCATGCCAGTCCCCTATAATGAAAAGGACATCTTTTTTGGGTGTTAGTTCTAAAAGACCAGAAATTTTAAAACTCCTAGAGGCAAAACACTCTCCGACATACATCACAGTAGGATCCTCTATGACCCACCTCCCAGAATATTGGAAATAAAAGCAAAAATAAAGAAATGTGACCTAATTAAACTTAGAAGCTTTTGCACGAGAAAGGAATCTCTAAGCAAGGTGAAAAGACAGCCTTCAGAATGGGAGAAAATAATAGCAAATGAAGCAACTGACAAACAACTAATCTCAAAAATATACAAGCAACTCCTACAGCTTAATTCCAGAAAAATAAATGACCCAATTAAAAAATGGGCCAAAGAACTAAATAGACATTTGTCCAAAGAAGACATACAGATGGCTAACAAACACATGAAAAGATGCTCAACATCACTCGTTATCAAAGAAATGCAAATCAAAACCACAGTGAGGTATCACTTCACGCCAGTCAAAATGGCTGTGATCCGGAAGTCTACAAGCAATAAATACTGGAGATGGTGTGGAGAAAAGGGAGCCCTCTTACTCTGTTGGTGGGAATGCAAACTAGTACAGCCACTATGGAGAACAGTGTGGAGATTCCTTAAAAAACTGGAAATAGAACTGCCTTATGACCCAGCAATCCCACTGCTGGGCATACACACTGAGGAAACCAGAATTGAGAGAGACATATGTACCCCAATGTTCACTGCAGCACTGTTTATAATAGTGAGGACATGGAAGCAACCTAGATGTTCATCAGCAGATGAATGGATAAGAAAGCTGTGGTACATATACACAGTGGAGTATTACTCAGCCATTAAAAAGAATACATTTGAATCCGTTCTAATGAGGTGGATGAAACTGGAACCTATTATACAGAGTGAAGTAAGCCAGAAAGAAAAACACCAATATAGTATACTAATGCATATATATGGAATTTAGAAAGATGGTAACGATAACCCTGTATGTGAGACAGCAAAAGAGACACAGATATATAGTACAGTCTTATGGACTCTGTGGGAGAGGGACAGGGTGGGATGATTTGGGAGAATGGCATTGAAACATGTATAATATCCTATATGAAACAAGTCACCAGCCCAGGTTCAATGCATGATACAGGATGCTTGGGGCTGGTGCACTGGGATGATACGGGGAGGGAGGAGAGAGGGTGTTCAGGATGGGAAACACGTGTATACCTGTGGCAGATACATGTTGATGTATGGCAGAACCAATACAATATTGTAAAGTAATTAGTCTCCACTTAAAATAAATAAATAAATTTCTTTATGGTCCATTATACTTTTGATGATGAAAGTAACTTCTGATAGTTTTTGGTTAGGTTCTATCTAAATCTTGTGACAATCAAGGATATTTTTGCTTTGTGTTTGGGAGTTTCCACATTATTCAAGGCTTGAGAAAGGAAGACAGACTATCTAGAATACCTAAACATGTATTATTGAATTTAAGAAAAAAATCTCAAGAAATTTATTTTCTTAATGCATTTCCATTTATGTGCAGTGTTTTCCATCTAAAGGTAAAATGTAACTATGAGTGAGGAAGGGGGGAAGCTGAATATAGAATTGGTGCCAACAGATGTAAAAATGCCATGGAAATCTTTGGCCCAGAAATAAAAGCTTACCAAAATACATACACACAGTTGTTGGACTCCTGAACAGATACACAGCCGTCTGTATAGACAACAGTGCTTTGGCCAAGAGTCCCGGAGGCAAGCCAACCTCCCATCCAGATGCCACTGCCAGTGAGGAACCATTTGGCTTCTAGTTCTCTGGCTGCCAACCATCTTTCCCACTCTTTGGCATGGGTTTATACTGGGTTTGCTCAAGTAAATTAAGACTCTGAAGAGTTCTGTATTAACATGCGTAACAATGGTGTGCTATTTGAATGCCTTTTTTTTTTAAACTGTAGTATAGTTAACTTACAATATTATGTTAGTTTCAGATGTATAGTATAGTGATTCATTATTTTCATAGATTATGTACCATATAGTTATTTCAATATTATTGACTGTATTCTGGTATTATTGACAATATATTGTGCTATATATTGCATTCATATGACTTATTTATTTTATACCTGGTAATTTGTACCTTTTGATTCCCTTCACCTAATTTGCCTATCTTGCCACTTCCCTCCCCTCTGGCAACCGCTAGTAGTTTTCTACTTATGAGTATTTTTGTTCTGTTATATATGTTCTTTTGTTTTTTAGATTTCACACATAAGTGAAAGGGCTTCCCTTGTGGCTTAGCTGGTAAAGAAACTGCCTGCGATGAGAGAAACCATATAGTTATTTCAATATTATTGACTGTATTCTGGTATTATTGACAATATATTGTGCTATATATTGCATTCATATGACTTATTTATTTTATACCTGGTAATTTGTACCTTTTGATTCCCTTCACCTAATTTGCCTATCTTGCCACTTCCCTCCCCTCTGGCAACCGCTAGTAGTTTTCTACTTATGAGTATTTTTGTTCTGTTATATATGTTCTTTTGTTTTTTAGATTTCACACATAAGTGAAAGGGCTTCCCTTGTGGCTTAGCTGGTAAAGAAACTGCCTGCGATGAGAGAGACCTGGGTTCGATCCCTGAGTTGGAAAGATCCCCTGGAGAAGGGAAAGGCTACCCACTCCAGTATTCTGGCCTGGAAAATTCCATGGACTGTATAGTCCATGGGGCCGCAGAGAGTGGGACACAACTAAGAGACTTCCACTTTCACTTTCAAATGAAATTGCTTTGAAAATTAAGCAATGGATGGATCCAACTTTACTCAAGCTAGAAATACCTTGAGAGCTTTAAAGTTCTGGCAGCTCCAAACATACAAGCAAAGAAGGAAAAATACTGAACTTTTTGGGAGAGGGCAGTTGTTCATGTGCAAAGTGCATGCTTCAAAAATCTCCCTGCTGATCAAAAAATGCAATAAGCACATTTTTTCCTATGAAAATTGAATAGTTGTCAGTATTCTTCCCTGATAGTTTGCATGTCAGGCTAGTTTACCAGAAGGAAAAAAAAATCAACATGAGCACTCTCTCTTCACCTTGTATGCATTACAATTTCTTTTCTTAAAATTTTTAAAATTTTATTTTGGAGTATAATTGATTTACAATGTTGTTACTTTCAGATGTACAGCAAAGTGACTCTGTTATATATACAGATGTATCTATTCTTTTCAAATTCTTTTCCCATTTAGGTTATTATAGAATATAGAGTTCCCTGTGTTATACAGTAGGTCCTTGTTAGTTATCCATTTTAAATATAATAGTGAATATATGTTAATCCAGACTCTGAATTTATCATTCCTCCCAGCCTTTCCTCTTTGGAAACCATAAGTTTGTTTTCTAAGTCTGTGAATCTGTTTCTGCTTTGTAAATAAGTTCATTTCTATCATTTTTTAAGATTCCACATATAGGTGATAGTATATGATATTTGTCTCTGCTGCTAAGTTGCTTCAGTTGTGTCCGACTCTGTGCGACTCCATAGATGGCAGCCTACCAGGCTCCCTCGTCCCTGGGATTCTCTAGGCAAGAACAGTGGAGTGGGTTACCATTTCCTTCTCCAATGCACGAAAGTGAAAAGTGAAAGTGAAGTGGCTCAGTCGTGTCCAACTCTTTGTGACCCCATGGACTGCAGCCTACCAGGCTCCTCCGTCCATGGGATTTTCCAGGCAAGAGTACTGGAATGGGGTGCCATCACCTTCTCCAGTTTGCTCTGACTCACTTCAGTTAGTATGATAATCCACAAGTCCATCCATGTTGTTGCAAATAACATTATTTCAGTCTTTTTTATGATTGAATAATATTCCATTGTATGTATGTATCACATCTTCTTTTATCCATTCATTCCTCTGTTGATGGACATTTAGGTTGCCTCCATATCTTGGCTATTGTAAACGGTGCTGCTATCAACACTGAGGTGCATGTATTTTTTCAAATTATGGGCTTCTCCAGATGTATGGTTGGATCATATGGTAGCTCTAGTTTTAGTTTTTTAAGGAACCCCTCCATACTGCTCTCCATAATGGTTGTACCAATTTACCTTCCCACCAACAGTGTAGAAGGGTTCCCTTTTGTCCATGCTCTCCCCAACAGTTACTGTTTGTAAACTTTTTGATAATGGCCATTCTGACTGGTGTTAGGTAATGCCTCATTGTATTTTTGATTTGCATTTCTCTGTTAGTGATATTGAACATCTTTTCAGGTGCCTCTTGGCCATCTGTGTGTCTTTCTTGGAGAAATGTCTACTTAGGTCCTCTGCCCATTTTGATTGGGTTGTTTTTTGGATATTGAGCTGCATGAGCTGTTTGTATATTTTGGAGATTAATCCCTTGTCAGTCGCATCATTTGCAAATATTTTCTCCCATTCTGTCAGTTGTCTTTGCTTTTTATTTTTTTTTATGGCTTTCTTTGTGCAAAAGCATTTAAGTTTAATTAGGTCTCCTTTTCATTTTCATTTATTTTTATTGCTTTTATTATGTCTCTAGAAGACAGATTTTAAAAGATGTTGCTGCAATCTATGTCAAAGAGTGTTCTTCCTATGTTTTCTCTGAGTTTTATAGTATCCAGTCTGACATTTAGATCCTTAATCCATTTTGAGTTTATTTTTGTGTATGGTGTTTAAGAATGCTGTAATTTTATTCTTTTACACTTAGTTGTCCAGTTTTCCCAGCACTGCTTATTGAAGAGACTGTCTTCTCTCCATTGTATATTCTTGTCTCCTTTGTTGTAGATTAATTGATCATAGGTGCACGGGTTTATTTCTAGACATCCTGTGCTGTTCCATTGATCTATATTTTTGTGCCACTACGGTACTATTTTGATTACTGTAGCTTTGTAGTATTGCCTGAAGTCAGGGAGCCTAACTCCTCTAGCTCCATTTTTCTTTATCAAGATTGTTTTAGCTATTCAGGGTTTTTTGTGTTTCCATTACAAATTTAAAATTTTTGTTGTTCTGCTTCTGTGGAATATGTCATTGGTAATTTGATAGGGATCGCATCGAATCTGTAGCTAGCCTTGGGTAGTATAAAATTTTGACAATATCGATTCTTCCAATTCAAAAATATTGCCTATCTCTTTGTCATTTTCAGTTTTTTTTATTTTTTCCAGTTTTTGAGATACAATTAACAAATACATATATATTTAAGATGTACAGTGTGATGATTTAATATATGGCCAAACTGGAAATGATTTCCACAATTAAGCTAATGAACTATCTTAGCACACTCAAAGTATAAAATACAGTATTGTTAACTATAGTCACCATGCTGTACATTAGATTCCCAGAATTTGTTCGTCATGTAACTGAAAGTTTATACCCCTTGACCAATATTTTCCCATTTTCCCCATTCCTGGCCTCTGACAGCCATCCTTCCATTCTTTTTCTCTATGAGTTTGACTTTTTTAGATTCCACATACAAGTTAGTGCATGCAGTATATGTCTTTTTGTTTCTCACTTACTTTGCTTAGCATAATATCCTCCAGGTTCCTTAATGTTTTGCAGATGGCAGAATTTTCATATTTACTGGCAATGTTATATACACCATCTCTTTTTTATCTGTTTATCCACTGGTAGACACTTTTCTCATATAGGTTATCACAGAATATTGAGTAGAGTTTCCTGTAATAAACAGTAAGTCCTTGTTGGTTATCTGTCTTATATGTAGTAGTGTGCATATGTTTATCCCAAGCTCCTGATTTATCCCTCCCCAACAACTTTTCCACATTGGTAAACATATGTTTGTTTTCCACATCTGTAAATCTTTCTGTTTTGTAAATAATTTCATTTATATACCTTTTTAAAAATTAGATTCCACATATGAGTGATAGCATATGATGTTTTTCTATCTGTGCCTAATTTCACTTAGTGGGATAGCTTTTCAGTCTATCCATGTTTCCTCAAATGACATTATTTCATTCTTTTTTATGGCTCATATTCCATTGTATATATGTATTGTATATATGTATTGCATCTTTATCCATTCCTCTGTCGACTGGTATTTTAGGTTGCTTCTGTGTGTTGGCTGTTGTAAATGGTGCTGTAATGAACACTGAGGTGTGTATACCTTTACAGATTATGGTTTTCTCCAGATATATGTCCAAGAGTGGGATTTCAGGATCATATGGAAGCTCTATTTGGTTTTTAAATTAATATCCATACTGTTCTCCATAGTGGTTTTACCAATTTACATTCACAGTTCCCTTTTCTCCAAATCCTCTCCAGCATTTATTATTTGTTACTTTTTAAAAGAAGTATTTATTAGGGTATATTTGATTTACAATGTGTTTCAGATGTACAGAAAGGGAATCAGTTATACATATACCTATATACACTCTTTTTTACATTTTTTTTTCATATCAATCATTGCATAGATTTGAGACACTTCCTGTGCTATACAGTAGGTCCTTACTAGTTATACATAGTTGTGTATATAATGTCAGTCTCAGTCTCTGCATTTATCCCTCTCCACCCTGTCCTTGGCTTTCCCCCTTGGTAACCACAACTTGTTTTTTACATCTGTGACTCTCTTTTTATTTTGTACATAAGTTCTTTGTACCATATTTTTAGATTCCACATATAAGTAATATTATATTTGTTGCTCTCTGTCTGCCCAGGAATGGGACTGAAGGATCATATAGTAGCTCTAGTTTTAGTTTTTAAAGGAACTTGCATACTGTTCTCCATAATGGGCTGTACGAATTTGCGTTCTCACCAACAGTGTAAGAGGGTTCCCTTCTCCGTGTCCTCCTCTCTGATATTTATTGTTTGTAGATTTTTCTGATGATGGCCATTCTAAGCAGTGTGAGGTGATATCTCACTGTAGTTTTGATTTGCATTTCTCTAATAATCAGTGATGGTGAGCATCTCTGCATGTGCTCTTTTGGCCATCTGTATGTCCTCTTTGGAACAATATCTATTTAGATCTTCTGTCCATTTTTTTTTTGATTGGGAGGTTTGTTTTTTTCATATTGAGTTGCATGAGCTATTTCTGTATTTGGGGATTGATCACTGTTTATTACTTCACTTGAAAAAAAATTTTTAATGGTTTCCTTTGCTTGGTAGGCTACAGTCCATGGGGTCACAAAGAGTCGGACACAACTGAGCGACTTCACTTTTGCTTGACTATGTTTGTCTATTTTTGTTTTTATTTTCATTACTATAAGAGGTGGATCAAAAAAGATATTGCCACAATTTATACTGAAGGATGTTCTGCCTTTTCCCCTTATGTTTTATAGTGTTTGGCCTTACATTTAGGTCTTTGATAGGTTTCCAGTTTATTTTTGCATATGGTATTAGAGAATGTTCTGTGTTCTAATTTCATTCTTTCACATGTACTTGTCTGTTTTCCCCAGCACCACTTATTGCAAAGATTGTATTTTCTCCAGTGTGTATTCTTCCCTCCTCTTTCATAGATTAGTTGATCATGTTGCTGTTTAGTTGCTAAGGTGTATCTGACTCTTTGAGACCCCATGAGCTGTAGCCTACCAGGCTCATCTGTCTTTGGATTTCCCAGGCAACAGTACTGGAGTGGTTTGCCATTTCCTTCTCCAGAGGATCTTCCAGACTCAGAGATTGAACCCAAGTCTCTTGCATCTAGTGCACTCCAAGTGGATTCTTTAACACTGAGCCACCTGTGATTTTGTCTTGAGAAACAAGTCTACAGGCCTAGTGTTCAACCAACATAATGCTACTGAAAAACCTGAAAGTCTTATTTAGCATTTCCATCTCAGACTAGGTCAAAGAAATGGTTCTCTTTAAGCTACAATTTCATGATTGTATAGAAAAATCACTGATCCTTCAGACAATAAATTCATACTATACTATTTTAAAGTGATTTTTACCTATTTGTAAAGAAGGGGTCAAAAAAATAATCAGAATTTTTAAAACTGAAAAATGAGATCACTCAAAGTTAATAAAATGAATCATGACCCAACTCTATTTACTTTCAAAATAATTCATTCTACCCAGGCTGCCAGGATAAACAAATGAATGAAAAAAATTAAAGTTTATATACAGGAAATTATTTTTACAACTACAGACATCAAAAAACCAAAAAGAGCTTTAGATATGTAGTATTTCCCTAGAACATTTCTTGAAACTGTTTACTATAGTTACTACATATGCAAAGTAAGAATTGCAGGAAAAAACAACCTAAAAATTGGCATTAAATTTGTTTAATATCACATCTTTTAAAAAAATGTCAGCCGTACGGTTGAAACTATAATACAAATGTTTAATTATTGGCACTATACTAAAAAGCACAGTGGAGAACATCTTATTTAAATAAAATGAGGATAATATTTCACTGGGGAATATATCTAACAGATTTTTATCTCTCCACACCTAGTGTTTTATAGGCAAAAGTTAAACAAACACATTATTTAAAAATAATGAATGCCATATTTTGCTCAGGAATACTATTACAGATATACCATCTAGGTTATTTTATAGCAGATACTAGTCTGACACATTTCAGATGGCAGAATGCTAAGCAGTAACTTTGGTGTTGTCCAGCTAGTTGTTTCTTGTCATCCTGGAGAATCTGCCAGTGGGTAATGTTGAAAGCATCTTGTCACCACTACTTCTCTTCTCAGAGGTAACTCCGCTGTGATAGAACATTTATATTCTAAGATGCAAGGCCTAGCAAAAAGCCTCCCATGGATCCATTGGATATCACAATGTTCTGTTTGAAAAATTCTGTTTCATTGTCTTACAGTGCACAAATTTATTCCCAGGCTTTCTACCCTGTCCACTGATATGTATTTCCGTTTTTGTGTCAGTACGATACCTTTTTGATTATTGGAGTTTTGTAGTACAGTCTGAAGACAAGGAGTCTGATTCTTCATCACTGTTTTTCTTAAGATTGCTTTGATTATTTGGGGTATTTTGTATTTCCACATAACTTTAAAAATGTTTTGTTCCAGTTTGTTCTAGTGAAAAATGCCATTGGTAATTTGATAGGGGTTGCATTGAATTTGTAAATTTCCTTGGGTAGAATGGTCATTTTGACAATATTGATTCTTCCAATCCATTCCAAGAATATGGTATATCTTTTCATCTGTATTATCTTCCATTTCTCTCATCAGTGTCATAGTTTTCAAAGTACAAGTCTTTTGCCTCCTTGGTGGGTTTACACCTAGGTATTTTATTTTTTCTGATGCAGTGGTAAATGGGATCGATTCCTTAACTTCCCTTTGTGAAATTTCATTGTTAGGGTATAAAAATTCAATATTTCTGTATATTAATTTTGTATCCTGCAACTTGACCACATTCATAAATGAGCTCTAGTAGTATTCTGGTAGCATCTTTAGGATTTTCTTTGTGTAGTAGCATGTCATCTGCAAACAGTGACAGTTTTACTTCTTCTTTCCAATTTGGATTCCTTTTATTTCCTTTTCTTCTCTGATTGTTGTGGCCAGGACTTCCAAAACTATGTTGAATAAAAGTGGCAGCAGTGGATATCCTTGTCTTGTTCCTGATCTTAGAGGGAGTGTGCATGCGTGCTTAGTCGTGTCTCACTTTTTGCAACCTTGGGACCCACCAGGCTCCTCTGTCCATGGAATTTTCCTGGTAAGAATACTGGAGTGGGTTGCCATTCCCTACTCCAAGGGAATCTTCCTGACCCATGGATTGAACCCACATCTCTGTGTCTCCTGCACTGGCAGGCAGATTCTTTACCACAGAGCCACCATAGAGGCCCTGAGAGGGAATGCTTTGAGCTTTTCACTGTTGAGTATAATTTTAGCTGTAGGTTTACCATACATATGTGGCCTTTATTATTTGAGGTATGATCCCTCTACACCCACTTTCTGGAGAGTTTTTATCATAAATGGATATTGAATTTTGTCAAAAGTTCTGCACCTGTTGGAATGATCATATGGTTTTTATTCTTCAATTTGTTGATTGGTGTGTCATGCTGGTTGATTTGTTGTGGATACTGACAAATCCTTGCATCCCTGAGATAAACCCTGTTTGAACATGATGTTTGATCTTTTTAATGTCCTGTTGGATTCCATTTGCTAGTATTTTGTTGAAGATTTTTGTGTCTGTGTTCACCTGTGACACTGGCCTATAATTTTCTCTTTGTGATATCTTTGGTTTTGATATCAGGTGATAGTAGCCGCATAAACTGAGTTTGGGAGCATTCCTTCCTCTGAAGCTTTTTGGAATAGTTTCAGAATGATAGCTTTAACTACTCTAAACATTTGATAGAATTTGCCTGTTTAGCTATCTGGTCCTGGACTTTTGTTTGTGCACATTTAAAAGTATAGTTTCACTTTCAGTAATAGTAAGTGAAAGTGACTCTCTGACTCTTTTCAACTCTATGGACTGTAGTCTTCAAGGCTCCTCTGCCCATGGGATTCTCCAGGCGATCTTCCCAACCCAGGGATCGAACCCAGGTCTCCTGCAGTGCAAGCAGGTTCTTTACCATCTAAACCACCAGGGAAGCCCCAAACCGAGTTTCTTCATCTTGTCTATTTTTTTTCTGGTTCAGTCTTGGGAAATTGTACCTTTCTAAGAATTTGTCCATTTCTGCCTGGTTTTCATTTTATTGGCATATAGTTGCTTGTATACTCTCTTATGATCCTATGTGGTGTCTACTCTACCGTCTCTCTCTTTTTTTTTTAATTTCTAATTTTATTGGTTTGAGCTGCCTCCCTTTTTTCCCTTGATGAGTCTGGTTAATTTTATTTATCTTTTCAGAGAACCAGCTGCATTGATCTTTGGTATTATTTTCTTTATTTCATTTATTTCTGCTTTGATCTTTGTAATTTCTTCTAACTTTGGGTTTTGTTGTTCTCCTTTTCTAGTTGTTTTTGGTGTAAGGTTAGGTTGTTTATTTGAAATTTTTCTTGTTTCCTGAAGTAAGATTATAAACTTCCCTCTTAGAACTTCTTTACTTCCTCCCATAGGTTTTGGATTGTTGTGTTTTCATTTGTCCCTAGGTATTCTTTTTATTCCCTCTTCTATTTCTTCAGTGATCAATTGGTTTTTTAGTGGCATACTGTTTAGCCTCCATGTGTTTATGTTTAAAAAGTTTTTCTTGTTGTTGTTATCTAATTCCATTTCATTGTGGTCAGAAAACTTGCTTGATGTAATTTCAATTTTATTAAATTGATTGACTTTCACTTCATGGCCAATCACTGTGTGATCAGTCCTGGAGAATGTTCCATATGTACTTGAAAAGAATGAGTATTTTGCTGCTTTTGGATGGAATCCTCTATAAATATCAATCAATCCATCTAGCCTAATGTATCATTTAAGGCATGTGTTTCCTTATTGATTTTCTGTCTGGATTATCTATCCATCTGGATTATTTGTCTGATAAAAGTGGGGTGTGACAGTCCCCATCTGTTTGTTTGTTAGTTCTTCTAGCTACATGCTGTTAATCATTTCTTGTATCTTCTTGGTCTGTGTCTCCATTATTTTCCAAGATCTTGGATCATCTTTACTGTCATTAGGGGTAGATTGCGTATCCCCATTTCACTTAGTTGTTGTTCTGGGGTTTTATCTTGTTCCTTTATCTGGGACATAGTCCTTTGCCATCTCATTTTGTCTGTTTTTGATTGTGGTTTCCATTCCACAGGTTGCAGGCTTGTATTCTTCTTGCTTCTGCTGTCTGACCCCTGGTGGATGAGGCTGGCCTAAGAGGATTGTGCAGGCTTCCTGATGGGAGGAACTGGTTCTTACACACTGGCATGTGGATCTGGATCTTGTGTCTCTGCTGAGCAGGACTGTGTCAGAGTGTGTGTTCATCAAGAAGCTATGGGTTGGAGTAACAGGCAAATTTGACCTTGGAATGCAGAATGAACCAGGGCAAAGACTAATAGAGTTTTGCCAAGAAAATGCACTGGTCATAGCGAACACCCTC
>SJYC01059630.1:0-23818 GCA_006408675.1 Madoqua kirkii
GTCAGACATGACTGGGCAACTGAGCATGCACATGTGCAAAAGACTTTCTATTTATTAGCTTTCTATTTATTAATAATTTATTAGCTAAAGCTCTGTAAGAATTGGTTTTTACTGTGGCCCATGAATTCTCTCCCGCAGTCTTGTCCTAATCCAGGTCCCAGAGGTGTACTGCATTCACATTTACTACGAGAAGGCAATGGCACCCCACTCCAGTACTCTTGCCTGGAAAATCCCATGGATGCAGGAGCCTGGTGGGCTACAGTCCATGGAATTGCTAAGAGTCGGACACGACTGAGTGACTTTACTTTCACTTTTCACTTTCATGCATTGGAGAAGGAAATGGCAACCCACTCCAGTGTTCTTGCCTGGAGAATCCTAGGGACTGGGGACCCTGGTGGGCTGCCATCTCTGGGGTCGCAAAGAGTCGGACACGACTGAATGACAAACTAAAGGTGGCTCAGCTAGTAAAGTTTCCCTGCAATGCAAGAGACCTGGGTTTGATACCCAGGTTGCAAAGATCCCCTAGAAAAGGGAATGGCAACCCACTCCAGTATTCCTGCCTGGAGAACCCCATGGACAGAAGAGCCTGGAGGGCTATATTCCATGGGGTTGCAAAGAGTTGGACATGACTGTGTGATTAACACACACACACACTTCTACAAAAATAGAAATAAAAAGTCCAGGCCTAGCATGGAGACTCAGTAATATCATTGGGCCATCCAGGCTCCTTCCAGCTTCCCTACCCATCTTCCTTAGAGAGCATCCCCTGTCCTCTTGTTGTCATGATGACTTCCAGATTTTCAGCCATTATATCTATGTGTCAGGCAAGAAAGGATGAACTAAAAGAAAGAGGCAGTCAAGCCAGCTTAGTTAGTCCACTCTAAAGAACTTTCCCCCGAATCCCCATTCCATGCCTTCTGTTTGCCTCTAATTGACTAGAACTGGGCTATAATTATGTCTAGCTTCAGAGGAGGTAGATATATTACCGCCCTGGATAAAACTCGGGTTCCGTGAGTAAGCAAGGAAAACACATTTTCATCAGTCCACTAGCAGTCTCCCTGATGGCAAGGGTGGGCTCTGGGGGCCACCAGGGGCCAATCCTATTCTATCACATGGGACAAAATACAGAGGAAGCAGTCACATCCCGGGGAAAACCCTCAGGCCTCGTTTTACTTAATCATTTTCAGCCTTTCAAACACTGATCCCTCCCTCCTTACCGAGCCCCTACTTCTCCTTTGGCTTCGGGAAAGCGTATCCCAATTTCTTCTCAGTGTCCTTGGCTAGGTCCTCTTTCCCTCCTGACCTCTCACACTGGGCAGACTCAGGGCTCAGGCTGCGAGTGGCTGCCCAGTGTAGTCCTCTCCGTGGAGGTCTCAGCCAGCCCGACTTTATATAATAAGGACTCCCCAGTTTTATCTCTAGTTCTGCCCTTTATCTTCTAGTCTCTATCTGTGCCTGAAATTTCCCCTTAGGTTTCACAGGCCTCTCAATACTAACAGGTCAAAACCCGAAGTCTGTATGCAGGGCCCTAAACTGATTTCTCCCCAGTGTTCTCCACCTGCAGAATCACACCACCATTCACATGCTCAAGCCGAAAGCCTCAGTGTCTCTCTTAACTTCTCCCACCCGAATGCCAGACCTTCAAAGTGCATCTAGCAACCCCTCACCAAGTTCAGAGCCGCATTCCTGGTCCAAACCACCATCACACCATCTCTCAGCAGTGTATGCAACTGCCCCTTAACTAGTTTCCCCATGTGTTAGTCAATTTTTTTGTGTCCACTTGACTAGGTCACGGGGTATCTGCATCTTTGTTTATACAAGTTTCTGTGTGTGACTGTGAGGTTATTTCAGGGTGAGATTAACATTCGAGTCAGTAGGCTGGACACAGCAGATCTCCCTCCATATTGTGAGTGGGCCTCATACAATTCACTGGAGACCTGAATAGAAGAAAAAAACCTGAGCCGGAGAGAATCTGCTCTCTCAGCCTGTTTTCAGCCTGAGTCTTTGGTCTTCTCTCAACTTTGGACTCGGACTTGGGATCTCCAGCTTGTGACTACAGATCATGGGACTCCTCAGCTTCTGTAGCAATGTGACCCAGTTCTGAACAAACAGACAAATAAATTCACTCATTTATTCACTCCTTCTATTGGTTCTTTTTCCCTGAAAAGACTCCTTCACTTTGCTTCATTCCTTCTCTCCTATAGTCAAATTTTCACACTGCAGCCAGAGTGAGATTTTTAAAATGTAAATCAGATTCTGCCCTTTTGCTCAAAAGTCGCCAGTGGCTTATGGGATGTTCATTATCTTCGATAGCTGCATCTCTGTTCTTCCCTCACCCATGCTCCTACAGTTACACTGATCTGCTTGCTGTTTCTTACACACACCAAGCATATTCCTGCCAAAAAGCCTTTATCCCTGCTGTTCCCCATTCCTAAGTGCTCTGCCCTCAGATCTTCACATTGCTCGTTCCCTCAGGTGACTCAGGTCTCTGCTCCTAAGCTATCTTTTCCAGGAAGTCTTTCCTGCTGGCTGATCTTATCATTCTTCATCCTCTTACTCTGCTGCTGCTGCTGCTAAGTCACTTCAGTTGTGTCCGACTCTTCACGACCCCATGGACTGCAGCCCACCAGGCTCCTCTGTCCATGAGATTTTCCAGGCAAGAGTACTGGAGTGGGGTGCCATTACCTTCTCTGCTACTTTATTTTATTTTCATAACACATATCACTACATAATATGATGGTATCTATCGATTTACTTATTTGTCTTCTCCATGAGAATGTTTACTCCATGAAAGCAGGGATTTTGGTTTGTTCAGCACTACTTTATCCCCAGTGCCTGGTTATGTAGTCAGTTGCAATGGATTGAATATTAATGTCTCCCCTGCCAAATTCACATGGGAAAGCCCTAAAGCCCAATGTAATGGTATTAGGAGGTGAGACCTTTCAGAAGTAGAGGGGAGCAAAATTTGCTACTCTAAAATAACTCTTTGGCCTGTGGATTATTTTGAGCTAAAAACAATCAAAGCCCAAAAGACTTAGGAAGAAACTTTGACTTTCTTCCTAACGCCATCCCCTGTAGATAGAGGACTTGTTCTGGGGAAGGAGCTACCACCATAGGTAACTGTAGTGTGAACTAAGTATGTAGACAGGGAAGAATCTAGCAAAGTCTATATGTCAAAATTCCTCTCTGGGTCCTATTGTCTCTGCAGGGCTCAGCAAATACCTGTTTACCAAACAGTTGCTTTTCCATTTCGATGTGTATTGCTTTCCTCCACTTTGAGTTCCTAGACCACTACCCACAACACCTTCTTTTGTCTTTAGCTGAAGATTGTACTTAAGGTGAGGGCTTCAACTATGTTGGCAAACTTCTTAGTTTTCCTAGACCTCACCTGTGTATACATATTATTAAACTTTGATTTTCTCCTGTTAATCTGTCTCATGTCATTTAATTCTAAGACCAGCCCAAAGAACCTAAAAGGATAGAAGAAACTTTCTTCTGCTCTGACAGAATTAGGTCATTACACACCTAGACCACTACCCACAACACCTTCTTTTGTCTTTAGCTGAAGATTGTACTTAAGGTGAGGGCTTCAACTATGTTGGCAAACTTCTTAGTTTTCCTGGACCTCACCTGTGTATACATGTTATTAAACTTTGATTTTCTCCTGTTAATCTGTCTCATGTCATTTAATTCTAAGACCAGCCCAAAGAACCTAAAAGGGTAGAAGAAACTTTCTTCTGCTCTGACAGAATTAGGTCACGAGGGGGAAGTTCTTGTGAATGACACCGGTGCCCTTAATGAAGGGACCCCAGAGAGCTCTCTTACCTTCTTTCTGCCAGGCAAAAATATAACAAGAATGCAGCAGTCTGTGAACCAGAGCAGGCTTTCCCTAGAACCTCATCACATTTGTGCCCTGATCTCAGACTACTAGCCTCCAAAGCTGTGAGAAATAAATGTTTGTTGTTTAAATACCCAGTTGGTGGTAATTTGTTATAGAATCCCAAACTAAGCCATGCTGCTGTTGCTGCAACTCAATAAAAATTTGTTGATTGAGAGAGCGAATTCATAAGAGGAAAAAAAAAACGCTTTAGGAGACACTAACCACGATAGGACTGCAGGTTTTTCCTAGAGAGGCTTATACAGGGCTTCAGAACTTTATTCTTTAGCCTACGCCGAAATCCCAAGAGACAGGTGTATCAAGCCGGCCATAATCTAAAAGGAATCTCTGATGAAAGACATAATATGCCCTATTTATGTTAATACTAATTCCTTCCGTCTTACAATAAGCCCTGCTAACTTTCAACAGTATAATCCCTATCTAGCAGGTGATGAAAATTCTAGAGAGTGGAATGGAAAGGTTTTGCTTTCTCTTCCAAATGGCATTGAAAATATAACACAAGTATAAGCCCAAGAAACATGAGACAAAGTGTTATGTTCTAATCTACGTAGGCTGTGGCTAACCTTGAATTTTAGGAACTGACTGGGTTCCTGACATCACACTCTCTGTAGCAGGAGAGGTAAGGAAAGCATGGGCTTTCTGACCAAGCTGTGCTTTCTGAACGGAGATTCAAGGTATGTGTAAGAAGGGTACAAATGTAGCGTAGGAATCAGTGCACACGTGGCGAAGTGAGAAGTAAGAGCAATTAGCATCATGGTGATGGTTCCAGAAAAGTCAGTGACCACAGCAAGTCAGGACCTCAATGATAAGGGAAAAAACCCCCTATCAGGAGTGGAAAGGTGCTGGAAGAGAAAGTTAACAAAAGATTCATTGCTGTTAAAGCAATGCAGATACTTTTTCTTAAACGCTAGTTCACATTTCTTAAGATCGTGTGTATAAACATGAAAGAAAGCACTAGAAAATACCATGAACAATTTTTTTTTACTATTTTTTTACAGTAAGAAATGTATTTAAGTAGACACTAACCCCAGAATCAACAAAAGAGAATGACTAATTATGTAAAAAATGCTACAGAAAAAACTTATAAAAAATTAGAATGCAGGTAACAAACTGGAAAAAATATTTGTCTAATGTATGACCAAGTGTGAATTTCCCTGGTATATAAAAACCCACAATTAATCAATAGTTAAAGTGAATAGCCCAGTGACAAGAAGTAGACTGCTTATAAGCATAATCATTTTGAATAAGCAAGCTGAACTCACTGGGCATAAGCAAAAATATAATTTTTATGTTTCCAAAAGCTGCTGTGAACTGTACTGTCTTTTTTTAAAAATTGAAGCATAGTTGTTTTACAATATTGTGTTAGTTTCCGGTATATAGCAAAGTGATTCAGTTTTAGATAGATAGATAGATAGGGCTTTCCTGGTGGCTTAATCAGTAAAGAATCTGCCTGCAATGAGGAGATCACCTGCAGTGCAGGAGGTACAAATTCAACTCCTCGGTCGGGAAGATCCCCTGGCGAAGGAAATGGCAACCCACTCCATTATTCTTGCTTGGAGAATCCCATGGACAGAGGAGCCTGGCAGGCCACAGACCATGAGGTCACAAAAGAGTAGACATGACTTAGTGACTAAACAACAGTGTATATTTATTCAGATTATTTTCCTGAACTGTGTGGTCCTGAGTCACACCCCCTACTTCCCGGGTCCCCTATCCACCTTGTTAATAGAAAAACTTAGCAACATGTCAACCTAACTCTGAAAGTTTTCAGTCATTCAAACAATCTCATTCTAGTTCTTTTACCCTAGTTCTCATTCTACTTCTTTCATTCTAGTTCTTTTATTCTTAGCCATGTTCACTTGTAAAGTTTCAGCCTCCTAAGCAATGGAAATCTTAATTTGTAAAACTTCAGTATCACATGCAGTCCACCCAGCCCTCCTCCAGCACAGGCTGAATGGTAACTGGAAATGGAGGGGGTGATGGGCTCTCTCACACACCCCGCTCCGTGACCTCTGCTCCCTGACTGCTAAGGAGGTAGGAAGGAATGTTTCTGCTCAGGCCAAGCTTGTCCCTTCCTGTTGGTTGTTGCCACCTCCTTCTCTAACGCTGGTTGGCCTTGGTTTTCATAAACGAGGTGAAGACCAGAGTCAGCTCCCCAGTGGATATGTGTTATTCGATTTTTCTACCAAGACTCCTGTCTGGGGCTTCATCTAGAAAGCCACCACTCTGCGAGGCCTAGGTAAGGCCTGACCCCTTCCATAATGCCCCCATCAGCACCACATCAGCCTCAGGGACAGGAGGTCCACCTCCGAACCCTTCTGGATGAGGCTTCCTGATCTTCCCTTTCCAAGGAAACCTCCTCTCAGTGAAATAGGAGGTTGGAAAAATCCTACCCACTATGGTGAAGATATTTTAAGTGATTTTTATTTTGAAATGTAGATCTTAAAAGCTTAAAATTAGGGGGTGGGATGAATTGGGAGAATGGGAGTGACTTATATACACTCCTATATATAAAATAGGTAATTATAAAATAGGTAACTATTGAGAACTTGATGTGGAGTGCAAGGAACTCTGCTCAGTGCTCTGTGCTGACCTAAATGGGAAGGAAATTCCCCAAAGAGGGGATGTATGTATACATATGTTGGATTCACTTTACCGTATAGCAGAAACTAACACAACATTATAAAGCAGCCATACCCCAAGAAAAATTAAAAATAACCAGACCAAAAAAAAAAAAAAAAGAACAAAATGTGTAAACTACTTACTAGCAGCCAGGAGGTGGTAGAGGTATGCTCCCACCCTCCCAGGGAAGGCTCCCTCCAAGTTTCTTTCCAGCCACAGCTGTAGGGCTGCTGCCCACCTTACAATGAAGTTCCTCAGTTGCTCAGTCCCATCTGACTCTTTGTGACCCCATGGACTGTAGCCCGCCAGGCTCCTCTGTCCACGGAATTCTCTAGGCAAGAATATTGGAGTGGGTTGCCATCTCTTCCTCCAGGCGATCTTCCCGACTCAGGGATCAAATCTGTGTGCCCCATGTCTCCTGTATTAGCAGGTGGATTTTTTATCACCGAGCCACCAGGAAACATGCTCCCTCGCCCCCCACCCTGTCCTCATAATGAAAGTACTGTTTTAAAAGACTGGTCAGTAGCCTCAAAAGTAATACTCTGATTGTAATCTGCTTCTTCTTCCTTGCCTTGATCAAAAACTGTTCTAGTAAGAAACTCACTACACTCTCAAAGCCTCAAGCTTTCAGTTTGCATTTAAAGAAGAATATACCTGCACACTGACATCAACCTCTGTTCCCAAAGGCAAGTACATGAGAAATCTCATCTCTGTTTTCAAAATCTGTTAAAATACTTTTTGTACCTTCTCTTTCCTTCCATTCTGCTTTTAGGTCACAGGAATCTTTTAGAGCTAAGGCTTAAATCACGAGGTCTATGACTTCTTTGACAAAAGCCTGGCAACAGCCTTGCACCCAAAGCACCTCCTAAGTACACAGCCCTGAAGCAGAACCATGGCCCTGCTCCTTCAACACCCCAGCTCTCTCCTCTCCTCAAGCCAAGGGGCAGAATCTCAGTCATCACCTGGTCCTGAGTCTTCCCCTCAAGCTCAAGCCCTAAGCTCCTCAGTTGATAAAAAATATCTAGGAAAAGTGGAAATAGAGAAGGCTCCAGTCTTCCACAGGCCTTGGCTGTTCACCCTTCTCCATGCTCCATCAGAGGCAGTGGAGCACACAGCCTGTTACAGGTAAGCATGGGGGTGGAGAGGGGAAATTAGGTAAGAATATGAATTATACAACTAATTCACCAAAATATTTCCAACCAGGTCCTGTCCTTGTGCTCTGTTTTCTCAGTGCTCACCTCACCTGGACATTAAGGTGCACCTTACAACGTGACATCAGGGCACATTTCCGAGGAAGTAAGATATGCTGGCGTGTGATTTCATAAAAGGAGCCTTAGATGCCAATCTCTATGAATCAGGCCTCAAGAAGGGTGGTGAAAAGTAGGGAGATTCCATTTTACATAGTCTACCTTTACTCTTGAAAGAAAAGCAATGCCAAAGAATGCTCAAACTACTGCACAATTGCACTCATCTCACACACTAGCAAAGTAATGCTAGAAATTCTGCAAGCCAGGCTTCAGAAACATGTGAACCGTGAACTTACAGATCAAACTGTAAGCATCAAACTTACGATCAAACTACCAGCATCCACTGGATCATCAAAAAAGCAATAGAGTTCCAGAAAAATATCTATTTCTGCTTTATTGACTATGCCAAAGCCTTTGACTGTGTGGATCACAATCAACTGTGGAAAATTCTGAAAGAGATGGAAATACCAGACCACCTGACCTGCCTCTTGAGAAACCTGTATGCAAGTCAGGAAGCAACAGTTAGAACTGGACTTAAACAACAGACTGGCTCCAAATAGGAAAAGGAATATGCCAAGGCTGTATATTTCACCCTGCTTATTTAACTTATATGCAGAGTACATCATGAGAAATGCTTGACTGGAAGAAGCACAAGCTGGAATCAAGACTGCTGGGAGAAATATCAATAACCTCAGACATGCAGATGACACAAGTGAAGAGGAACTCAGAAGTCTCTTGATGAAAGTGAAAGAGGAGAGTGGAAAAGTGGGCTTACAGCTTAACATCCAAAAAAAACGAAGATCATGGCATCCGGTCCCATCACTTCATAGGAAATAGATGGGGAAACAGTGGAAACAGTAGCTGACTTTATTTTGGGGGGCTTCAGAATCACTGCAGATGGTGATTGCAGCCATGAAATTAAAAGATGCTTACTCCTTGGAAGGAAAGTTATGACCAACCTAGACAGCATATTAAAAAGCAGAGACATTACTTTGCCAACAAAGGTCCATCTACTCAAGGCTATGATTTTTCCAGTATCATGTATGGATGTGAGAGCTGGACTATAAAGAAGGCTGAGCACTGAAGAATTGATGCTTTTGAACTGTGGTGTTGGAGAAGACGCTTGAGAGTCCCTTGGACTGCAAGGAGATCCAACCAGTCCATTCTGAAGGAGATCAGTCCTGGGTATTCATTAAAAGGACTGATGTTGAAGCTGAAATTCTAAAACTTTGGACACCTGATCCGAAGAGCTGACTCATTTGAAAAGACCCTGATACTGGGAAAGATTGGGGGCAAGAGGAGAAGGGGATGACAGAGGATGAGATGATTGGATGGCATTATCAACTCAATGGACATGAGTTTGGGTAAACTCCAGGAATTGGTGATAGACAGGGAGGCCTGGCATGCTTCAGTTCATGGGGTTGCAAAGAGTTGGACATGACTGAGTGACTGAACTCAACTGAACTTACTCCTGAAGTCTATAAAATAATCTACTAATTTGTCTACTTTTTTTCTTAATTTTATTTTTACTTTATTCTACTTTACAATCCTGTATTGGTTTTGCCATACATTGACATGAATCAGCCACAGGTATACACGAGCTCCCAATCCTGAAACCCCCTCCCACCTCTCACCCCATATCATCTCTGTGGATCATCCCCATGCACCAGCCCCAAACATCCTGTATCCTGTATCGAACATAGACTGGCACTTTGTTTCTTACATGATAGTATACATGTTTCAATGCCATTCTCCCAAATCATCCCACCTTCTCCCTCTCCCTCAGAGGCCAAAAGTCCATTCTATACATCTGTGTCTCTTTTGCTGTCTCGCATACAGGATCATCATTACTATCTTTCTAAATTCCATATATATGTGTCAGCATACTATATTGGTGTTTTTCTTTCTGGCTTACTTCACTCTGTATAATCAGCTCCAGTTTCATCCATCTCATTAGAACTGATTCAAATTTATTCTTTTGAAGGGCTGAGTAATACTCCATTGTGTATATGTACATGTCTACTTTGAAGCTTTCACTTGGGTTGAATTCATAGACATTTACCAGTAAAATAATTGGAAAAGACTAGATGGTTCAAATGCACAGCTAATGGGGTTTCAATCCTCTTTCTACATCTTCTTTTTGATTTACCTGACTGGCTGCCATTCCTGGTTCGGGATAGGACTTCTACTATTTATGAATATGCAAGTTATACCATCATCTGTTTGCACAATCTAAGGGGTTCAAAAGTTTCACCCATGAACAGAGCCATCTCTATCCACCTGTCATTGCTGTCTGAAATTTTACTCATTAACCGTTTATTTTTTTGTAATAAGTAATGTCTCTAGGATAGCTAAGATGTCCTTTAAAAATGCAATTATTTTTTAAAATGCAATTATTAACCTTAAGAAAAAGAACACTTTTATGTGATGTGAACTTATCTGATTGCTTTTAATTTGAAACGAGCAACAAATACCCCGACTCTACTGATGCTCTTGGGAATATAGACCATGAATACTGGGAAAATGGGGTGTAACTAATACACCCCCAGCCTTGACATGACTGCTACAATCAATAAGGCCACCTTTTAAAAAGTATCCACAATTCAAAGACACAGAATATTCATCCTTTAGATTCTAGGGACTCTACATTTTTTTCAACCTTAACCTAGAGGGAGAGTGACTTGAGTGAGAGCCCTCCCACCAACTCACAGTGAAAATGTAGTGTGAGTCAAAAAGTATCTCTGTGGCCTTAAGCCCCTGAAAGTGTTGGATTTATTCATTACTGATACAGTCTAACCTTTTCCTTTTTCCACCCAGCCCCTCCACTTGTGAGTTTCCTTCCCTAATGCAACCTCTGGAAATTAGTGAGGAATGTTCGCATGGTCCCCAGATCCGCTCTGGCTGCTGTTTGTCCCTTCCACTGCACTTTGATCTGTTGCTGCTACTGTGTGGGACTCAGAAGTTCTCTCTTGACATTTTGTAGGTTCTGCTGATCTGCTTCTGTGGGCTGCTCTCTTCCTCTGACTCCTCGTCTTCCTTCTCCTCTCCTCCTCTTTCTGCCCTGTCTTCTTCGCCACTTTCTTCCTTGCCCCTTTGCCAACTCGCCAAGGTTATATTAATTATTATATTAATAGAAGAAAGGAGAAAAAAATACGATCATCCCAATGAAACAGAAAAAAGCATTTAACAAATTCCAATACTCATTTATGATTAAAAACTTTTAACACACTAGAAGGAAATTTCCTCAATCTATAAAACTGTTTCGATAAAAACTCTACTAGTTAACATCATTGTTAATTTGAAAGACTGAGTTCCTTTTCTCTGACATCAGGAATGAGAGATTTCCACTCCAACCAGTTTTCGTGGTTAATTGTATATGTCAGTACACACACATAAATCTGTTTCTCTGGAGAACCCTGGCTAATACATGACTCTATTCACCAGTGTACTAGAGATCTAGCCAGTGCAACAAGGCAATCAAAATAATGTAAAGCCATATACATTGGAATGTAAAAGCACACAGGTTGTCAAAAAATAAAAAAGAGGTACAACTATATGTACTTACAGATGATACAATCTTCTGTGTAGAAAATCCCAAGGAACCTATAAAATCTATTAGGATCACTGAGTTTAGCAGTACCACAGGATGAAAAATTAGTGTATACAAATCAATTGTATTTCTGTACACTAGCAACCAACAACCTGAAAATGAAGTTAAGAAAACAAATATAGTCATACTAGCATCAAAAGGAATAAAATACTTAGGAATATATTTAACAAAAGAAATGTAAGACCTATACAATGAAAACAATATAGCATTGCTGAAAGAAAATGTAAAAGATCCAAAATTTAAAAGATCTACATAAATGGAAAGATATAGTACACTCACGGAACAGAAGACATCATATTGTTAAGACTGCAGTTCTTCCCAAGGTGATCTATAGATTCAACACAACCCCAGTTGAAATCCCACTTTTTTTGGAGAAATTGATAAGGTAACTGGTTTTAGAAAAGGCAGAGGAACCAGAGATCAAATTGCCAACATCTGCTGGATCATGGACAAAGCAAGAGACTTCCAGAAAAACATCTATTTCTGCTTTATTGACTATGCCAAAGCCTTTGACTGTGTGGATTACAATCAACTGTGGAAAATTCTGAAAGAGATGGGAATACAAGACCACCTGACCTGCCTCTTGAGAAATCTGTATGCAGGTCAGGAAGCAACAGTTAGAACTGGACATGGAACAACAGACTGATTCCAAATAGGAAAAGGAGTACGTCAAGGCTGTATATTGTCACCCTGCTTATTTAACTTTGCCTTTGACTATGTGGATCACAATAAACTGTGGAAAATTCTGAAAGAGATGGGAATACCGGACCACCTGACCTGCCTCTTGAGAAATCTGTATGCAGGTCAGGAAGCAACAGTTAGAACTGGACATGGAACAACAGACTGATTCCAAATAGGAAAAGGAGTACGTCAAGGCTGTATATTGTCACCCTGCTTATTTAACTTCTATGCAGAGTACATCATGAGAAACGCTGGGCTGGAAGAAACAGAAGCTGGAATCAAGATTGCCAGGAGAAATATCAATAACCTCAGATATGCAGATGACACCACCCATATGGCAGAAAGTGAAGAGGAGCTAAAAAACCTCTTGATGAAAGTGAAAGAAGAGAGTGAAAAAGTTGGCTTAAAGCTCAGCATTCAGAAAATAAAGATCATGGCATCTGGTCCCATCCCTTCATGGGAAATAGATGTGGAAAGGGTGGAAACAGTGTCAGACTTTATTTTGGGGGACTCCAAAAGCACTGCCAGCGGTGGCGGCAGCCATGAAATTAAAAGACGTTTAGTCCTTGGAAGACAAGTTATGATCAACCTAGATAGTATATGCAAAAGCAGAGACATAACTTTGCCGACTAAGGTCCATCTAGTTAAGGTTATGGTTTTTCCTATGGTCATGTATGGCTGTGAGAGTTGGGCCGTGAAGAAGGCTGAGCCTCAAAGAACTGATGCTTTTGAACTGTGATGTTGGAGAAGACTCTTGAGAGTCCCTTGGACTGCAAGGAGATCCAACCCGTCCATTCTAAAGGAGATCAACCCTGGGTGTTCTTTGGAAGGAATGATGCTAAAGCTGAAAGTCCAATACTTTGGCCACCTCATGCGAAGAGTTGACTCATTGGAAAAGACTCTGATGTTGGGAAGGACTGGGGGCAGGAGGAGAAGAGGACGACAGAGGATGAGATGGCTGGATGGTATCACAGACTTGATGGACGTGAGTCTGAGTGAACTCTGGAGATGGTAATAAACAGGGAGGCCTGGCGTGCTGCGATTCATGGGGTTGCAAAGAGTCATATACAACTGAGCGCCTGAACTGAACTGAACTGAACCCAATGTTCATCGCAGCACTGTTTATAATAGCCAAGACATGGACGCAACCTAGATGTCCATTAGCAGATGAATGGATAAGAAAGTTGTGGTACAGATACACAATGGAGTATTATTCAGCCATTAAAAGGAATACATTTGAATCAGTTCTAAAGAGGTGGATGAAACTGACCCTATTACACAAAGTGAAGTTAGCTGGAAAGAAAAACACCAAAACAGTATCAGTTCAGTCGCTCAGTTGTGTCCAACTCCTTGTGACCCCATGAATCAGAGCACTCAAGGCCTCCCTGTCCATCACCAATTCCTGGAGTTCATTCAGACTCATGTCCATTGATTCAGTAATGGCATCCAGCCATCTCATCCTCAGTCATCCCCTTTTCTTCCTGTCCCCAATCCCTCCCAGCATCAGAGTCTTTTCCAGTGAGTCAACTCTTCACTAAGGTCCGTCTAGTCAAGGCTATGGTTTTTCCTGTGGTCACCTATGGATGTGAGAGTTGGACTGTGAAGAAGGCTGAGTGCTGAAGAATTGATGCTTTTGAACTGTGGTGCTGGATAAGACTCTTGAGAGTCCTTGGACTGCAAGGAGATCCAACCAGTCCATTCTGAAGGAGATCAACCCTGGGATTTCTTTGGAAGGAATGATGCTGAAGCTGAAACTCCAGTACTCTGGCCACTTCATGAGAAGAGTTGACTCATTGGAAAAGACTCTGATGCTTGGAGGGATTGGGGGCAGGAGAAAAAGGGGATGACAGAGGATGAGATGGCTGGATGGCATCACAGACTCGATGGACGTGTCTGAATGAACTCCGGGTGTTGGTGATGGACAGGGAGGCCTGGTGTGCTGTGATTCATGGGGTCGCAAAGAGTCGGACACGATTGAGTGACTGAACTGAGCTAAACTGAGCCTTAAAATATATAATGCAAAGGATCTAGATTAACCAAAATATTTTTTTAAAAAGAACAAGTTTCAAACTTACTGTTAAGTTGCAGTAATAAGACAGTGTGATATTGGCAGCCCACCAGGATCCCCCGTCCCTGGGATTCTCCAGGCAAGAACACTGGAGTGGGTTGCCATTTCCTTCTCCAATGCATGAAAGTGAAAAGTGAAAGTGAAGTTGCTCAGTCTGTCTGACTCTTAGCGACCCCATAGACTGCAGCTCACCAGGCTCCCCCATCCATGGGATTTTCCAGGCAAGAGTACTGGAGTGGGGTGCCATTGTCTTCTCCAGATATTGGCATAAAGACAGACATATTAGATTAAAGACAGATAATAGAGACTGTGTAGGCAATTAGATAGAGTAAAGACATGTAATAGAGCTCAGAAATAATCCTGCACATTTACGGTAAATTGATAACTGACAATGGTGGTAGGCAATTCAGTGTTTAAAGGGTAATAAAGCTCTCTGTGCTATTCAACTGGATACACATATGCAGAGAAATCAAACCTTAAATCTTTACGACATACCATACTCAAAAATCAACTCACCATGCATCATAGATCTAAATTTTGAGAGCTAAAAAATTTCTAGAAAATTTCTAAATGTTAACAGAAAAAAAAACCTTTATGATCTTGTGATCTTGGCATAGGCAAAGATTTCTTAGAAACTGAAAACATGATCTGTGAAAGATAAAAACTGATAAATTGGATTACATTAAAGTGGAAAACTTTTGCTTTTAAAATGAGAACATGAAGAGAATGAAGTGATAGCCACAGACTGGGAGAAGTATATATAGACCATATATAATAAAGCAATTTCGATAAACGACTTGTTTCTACTGTAAAGAATGTCATAGCTCAATAATAGGAAGACAATCTAATTTTTTAAATTAGCAAAACATTGGAAAAGACATTTCACCAAAGAAAACGCACATAAGGACAATAAGCACATGAAGAAATAACACTGTTAGTCATTAGCTAATGCAAATTAAAATCAGGAAATGCCACTTCACAGCTGTTAGATTTGCCATAGTGAAAAAGGCTTTCAATACCAAATGTGGCTGAAGATGTGGAGAGAGTGTAACTGGCTAGAATATACAACAGTATAGTCACTTTAGGAAATAGTCTAGCAGTTTCTTAAAAAGTTAAGCATAGGCATACCTGATGACTCTGCAGTTCCATTCTTAGCCTTGACTCAAAGGAAATGAAAATATATGCTTACACAAAAACTTGTACATGAAGGTTGACAATAGCTTTTTCATAGTAGCCTCAAATTGGAAGCAACCAAATGTCCTAGCATCTGATGAATGAATAAAGAAAGGAACTATGGCCTGTCCTTACATGGGACACAACCCACTCCAGTATTCTTGCCTGGAAAATTTCATGGATAGAGGAGCCTGGTGTGCTACAGTCCATGGGGCCACAAGACAGTCAAGACACGACTGAGCACTCAAGCACACTTAGAGTAACGTGCGTGAAGCTTAGGAGCACTGTGCTAAGGAAAAGCAGCCAGACACATGCAACTGCAAATTGAGAATGGCTCCATTTACCTGCAATGGAGGGCGAGAAAGGAACTTGATCAGAGGACCCATCAGTATCAGGGGCAGCGGTCTTAGAGGGCTTCAGAGCAGACCACTGCAGAGCTCCCTAGGGCTGACTGGCACCGGGTGCTGAGCCCGCGGAGGGTGTGGGGTGAAGTCCCTGGGTGTAGTGGCAGAAGATACCCAGGAAAAGAATACCTGCCCCACCTCCCAGGCTGGAGGCAGAATCACAGTAAGAACACTGATGGGCAGGAGCCTGGCTGTGGGCTGCCACAAGCGGCTCAAGGCCAAGGGCCAGCGATGGATTTTCATGATCCCAAGAGCCACACTTGTCCTGTCCCAGCCATGCCTCTGTGGGTGTAACCAAGTGATTACTGACATCGACACGGGAGGTAAAGGTTGGAGCAAAAAAAAAGCTGCCACCTTTCCTATCACCAGGGTTGTGTTAAGACAAATCTCACATGAGGCACTGTAGACAGTTCTCCTTGTTCTTAAAATGAAAAGATTAAAAGGAAGCAAATATCATTTCTAACGAAGAGGGACTTTTGACAGGATATTTGCAGACATGGCATGTCCTGTGTTCTGTGGCAATGCAGGGGTCTCTGACGGGCTACACTGATCTCTCCGTACCTTGCTTACCAAGCATAGACAATAATCAGAGTCAGCTGATGCCATCTACTTCCCAGAAAATCAGAAGCCCTGCTGACAGTGGGAGTCAGGGAGTCTCCAGCTCCACACAGGGATCTGACCCAAGGTTTTTCCTAACAGTGCACGTGCAGGTAATGTCAGATATTCCTATAAGTTGACACACTGTACACACAGTTGTCTAAATAGTGGAATCAGGCAGAGTGAAAACAATGCTTCCTTGGAAAGGTGACAATTATAAGGTCAGAACAAAGTGAGAGTTTCAGGGACTGGAAAGAAAGAAATGGACTACGGGGGACAGACCTTAAGCACAGGCCTGATCGAAAGAACCATTTACAAAACTACCATTGGTGGTGGTTGCTGTTCAGTAGCTAAGTCATGTCTGATTCTCTGTGACCCCATGGACTACAGCCACTGGTATCAGGCCCTAAAAAAATTTTAGAACAAGTTTCTTTCCCAAACCTCTACAGTGATCAGACAGAACTTTTATATTCATGAAAACAAATTTAAAACATACAAAAAAGCTGGTTATGTCTAGAGAAGTGGCAAAGCTAAACCTTTACCAAACCAAGCCTGCCAGTAACTTACAGTCTCTGATTTTTGTTCCTAAATGAAGAAACAGATTTTGAACAAATGTTCAGGGGAATCATCATAAATACCAAGTGCTAATATATCAAAGTGGTTTGTTCATTAAGACAAGGTTAATCTCCGTGCCCTCCCGCACCCCCCCAAAAAAACACAAAAGCCTGGGTTTGGAACAGGAAGTCCTTAGACTGTCTGCCCTGTGCTGATGCCATCACCAGCTTAGAAGCCCACACAATTTGGACAGGAAAGAGAAGATTCTATACACTCATTATTCATGGTCTCGGTTTTAAACTGTTCTCTTCCTAACATTCTCATCACCTTGGTCCATCATGCTTTCAAGCACTTTGGCCATGAACATTGCTTCTTTTTTCCCTTTATCTTACTTGACATCACTGTTAACTCTGTCGTTTCCTGTATGAGATCATTAGTTCTGCTTAAGAGGATGCTGGGTTAACATGCCTTGAAGGTTGGCCCAAAGCTGGTCTACCTTGGCGCTGGCCAGTGTGAGTGGCGCCATCACAGAGCTCACCCGTGAACAAGAGCTGGTCTGGACAGCAACCAACATACCTTTCATTTGAAGAAACTGTTCTTCAGGAATGGCAGATAGGAAAATAACTGATAATCAAAAAATACTGCTTTGGCAAATTAAAACAGTAACAAAAATCTTCCCTGGGCCGGAATACAGCAAAAGATGGCCTGCAGTCCTAGGCAATGTATGTCTTTAGAAAGTTTATTTAAAAGCCCACTAGTTAGTAATGGTAGTTTGGACAAACCTAGACAGCATATTAACAAGCAGAGACATCACTTTGCCAACAAAGTTCCTCAGAGTCAACCTATGGTTTTTGCATTAGTCATATGTGGATGTGAGAGCCGGACCATAAAGAAGGCTGAGTGCTGAAGAACTGATGCTTTCAAACTGTGGTGATGGTGAAGACTCTTGAGAGTCCTTGAACTGCAAGGAGATCAAACCAGTCAATCCTCTAAAGGACATCAACCCTGAATATTCATTGGAAGGACTGTGGCTGAAGCTCCAATACTTTAGCCACTTGAGGCAAAAAGCCAACTCATTGGAAAAAACTCTGATGCTGGGAAAGATTGAAGGCAAAAGGAGAAGGGGCGGCAGAGGATGAGATGGTTAGATAACATCACTGACTCAATGGACATGAGTCTGAGCAAATTTCAGGCTTTCGTGGTGTCTCAAACAGTAAAGAATCTGCATGCAATGCAAGAAACCCCTGTTCAATTCCCTGGAGAAGGGAATGGCTACCTGCTTCAGTATTCTTGCCTGGAGAATTCCATGGACACAGGAGCCTAGCAGACTATAGTCTGAGGGGTTGCAAAGAATCAGATATGACTTAACAACTGAACAACAACAAAATCAGTAATGGAGAGGTTACACTGTAAACCCCTTTCCACGCTCATGCCTCTTCTACAGAAAATTGCTCTGCCTCCTGCCTTGCTGCCTAAGTGGCCACAGTCGCATGACATTGCCCGGACACTCTTGGCCTCAGCAGACTAGGAAAGAAGTGAATATCCCACCCAAAGCGGCCACATTCCAAGGCTGGTCTGGCACCAAAAGATAAGCTGAGCGTATTTGTTTCCTGCTGCTGCTGCTGCTAAGTTGCTTCAGTTATGTCTGACTGTGCGACCCGATAGATGGCAGCCCACCAGGCTCCCTCGTCCCTGGGATTCTCCAGGCAAGAACACTGGAGTGGGTTGCCATTACCTTCTCCAATGCATGAAAGTGAAAAGTGAAAGTGAAGTTGCTCAGTCTGTCTGACTCTTAGCGACCCCATAGACTGCAGCCCACCAGGCTCCTCCATCCATGGAATTTTCCAGGCAAGAGTACTGGAGTGAGGTGCCATTGCCTTCTCCTAGGTGGCTGTAACAAATGACCACACACTGGGTGGCTTAAAACTGCAGGGATGTATTATCTTACTGTTCTAAGGCTGGAGGTCTGCAATCAAGCTCCAAGGGGTCTCGGGAAGATGCCTTCTTGCAGTTGCTGGCGGTTGCCAACAATCCTGGTTGCTCTGCTGTCACACGCCGTTTTCTCTGTGAGTCTTTTCTTTTTTTTCTGTGTTCTAAGTTGACCTCTTCTTTTAACGACACCCATCAGATTGGACTCAGGACTTACTCAAGTATAGGATGATTTCATCTGAACTTGATTACATCTAAAAGATATTATTTCCAAATAAGGTCACATTCACAGGTCCTGGTGCTGGAGATGAGGGTAGGGTAGGACTTGGACTTGAATATGTCCTTTTGGGGGACCCACTTCAACCTTCAGATATTGGATCATTCAAAGATTTTCTTTTTGGAATGTGAACTAAGAGAGACATAGAACGAATGAGTTGAGAGTGAAGTTCAAAGAGGAATGATGCAGTGAGCTTGAATCAGGGCCACGGCAGCTGAAAGTCATGTGCAAACAGAAGAGCCTTGGGGCAGAAGCCAGGGAGCTGAAGGCAGAGGGAGGAGACAGGAAGAGCCGCAGAGGGCCCTGGGATGCTCAGGAGGGCTCTGAAGCTGCCCAGCAAGCTTGACTGCCGCCTCCAAGCCCCCCTAACACTATATTCACTGGAAGGACTGATGCTGAAGCTAAAGCTCCAATACTTTGGCCATGTGATGCAACGAGCCAGTTCACTGGAACAGACCTTAATGATGGGAAAGTTTGAGGGCAGGAGAAGGGGGTGACAGAGGATGAGATGCTTGGAGGGCAACATCAACTCAATAGGCATGAGTTTAAGCAAACTCCAGGAGATAGTGAAGGACAGGGAAGCCTGGTGTGCTGTGGTCCGTGGAGTCACAACAAGTCATATACAACTGAGCGGCTGAACAACAGTGCTATATTAATCCTCTCCACTTAAGGCAACTGCTTTAACAATTCGTTCCTCACAACTGCAGGAGCTAAGATGAAAGTGTCCCAGGAGATCTTCCTTTTAGAGGTGAGAGGACAGAGGCTGGAGAGCTGTGGTGACTCCAGTTCAGGGTTCCGCCTCCCAGTATCTGTCCCTCTGGATGTGCTGGACTGGAATCCAGTGGAATCCAGCCTCAGGCAGTGAAAAGACTCTCCTTCTGTACCTTTCTGAAAGAATGATAATTAGCCCCAGGAGGCCAGGAACAAGTCAGTTGTCTTCTAAGGTGACCCAGGCCTGGCTATCCTGGAGTCCTGGATACGAAGCCAGTCCCTGGGTGGACATGCAGCTAGGCTTAGACACAGTGATTGCTGGTTATCTGTTCCATCAATCTCACAAAGGCATGAAAGGGAAGCTGGTACAGGGTCTGGAATAGGCCAGAATGACTTGGTCAAGGACTGTACTTTTCACTTTCAACCTGGGTCTCCCTTATCCCGTCTCTCCCACCGCTGCCACAGAACAGGCCACTACAAACTTTCCTACCGCTAGTGTGTCTCTGTGTTAGTCGCTTCAGTTGAGTCTGGTTCTTTGAGACCCCATGGACTATAGCCCGCCAGGCTCCTCTGTCCATGGGATTCTCCAGGCAAGCATACTGGAGTGAGTTGCCATGCCCTCCTCCAGGGGCTCTTCCTGACTCCGATATTGAACCACGTGTCTTAGGTCTCCTACATTGGCAGGCAGGTTCTTTACCACTAGTGCCACATGAAAGCCCATTTTAATGACTGGTAAACTCATTTTATTTTAAATTTAAATGCCAAGGGAAAAATTTGGAAGTCAGCAAAGTGGGTTCTGGTGCTGTGGCTCTCCTAAGCCCTGGAGCTCTGAACAGGGCTTTGATTGGACAAGTGAGAATGTGGACCTAAGTGATCTTGGGATCCGGGGGAGGTCCCTCATTTAACCACTGACTCCTTGAGACTACCTGGTTCTTGGTCTTAAATACAGAGGTTCTAGAGAAGAGGGGGAACCTACCAAATTTGAGACCAACTGCCTGCAGAAATACGTAGGAATTAACTACAGATTATTTTATTTTAATCCTCAAAACCATGTTAAGAAATAGATTTCACAGTTTAGGAACGAGAGGATAAGAAACATGATGGAGATTTCCAGTATTTGAATTTCTAGTTGAGCAGAATATACTGGGATATCAATATCATTTGGAACATTTTATTTTCATCAGTTTTTTTCCTTTAGAAGAGAACAGGAAGTTACAAAAAATAAGGTAGTGCAGCCTTGGGATCAGTCACAGTTCAGTCACTCAGTTGTGTCCAACTCATTGGGACCCCATGGACTGCAGCACACCAGGCCTCCCTGTCCATCACCAACTCCCAGAGTTTACCCAAACTCATGTTCATCAAGTCAGTGAGACCATCCAACCATCTCATCCTCTGTCATCCCCTTCTCCTCCCTCCTTGAGTTTCCAGCATCAGGGTCTTTTCCAATGAGTCGGTTCTTTGCATCAAGTGGCCAAAGTATTGGAGTTTCAGTTTCAGCATCAGTCCTTCCAATGAACACTCAGGACTGATATCCTTTAGAATGGACTGGTTGGATCTCCTTGCAGTCCAAGGGACTCTCAGGAGTCTTACCCAACACCACAGTTCAAAAGCAGCAATTCTTTCATACTCTCTTTGTAGTCCAACTCTCACATCCATACATGACCACTAGAAAAACCATAGCTTTGACTAGAAACACCTTTGTTGGCAAAGTAATGTCTCTGGTTTTTAATATGCTGTCTAGGTTGGTCATAACTTTCTTTCCAAAGAGTAAGCATCTTTTATTTTCATGGCTGAGTCACCATCTGCAGTGATTTTGGAGCCTAAAAAGAAAGTCTCTCACTGTTTCCATTGTTTCCCCATCTATGTGCCATGAAGTGATGGGACCGGATGCCATGATCTTTGTTTTCTGAATGTTGAGCTTTAAGCCAGCCTTTTCACTCTCCTCTTTCACTGTCATCAAGAGGCTTTTTAGTTCCTCTTCACTTTCTGCCATAAGGGTGGTATCATCTGCATATCTGAGATTATTGATATTTCTCCCATCAGTCTTGATTCCAGCTTGTACTTCAGCAAGCCCAGCATTTCACATGATGTACTCTGCATGTAAGTTAAATAAGTAAGGTAACAGTATACAGCCTTGACGTACTCCTTTCCCAATTTGGAACCAGTCTGTTGTTCCATGTCTAGTTCTAACTGTTGCTTCTTGACTAGCATACAGATCTTTCAGGAGGCAGGTCAGGTGGTCTGATATTTCCATCTCTTTCAGAATTTTCCAGTTTGTTGTGATCCACACAGTCAAAGGCTTTGGTATTGTCAATAAGGCAGAAATAGATGTTTTTCTGGAATTCTCTTCCTTTTCAATGATTCAGCAGATGTTGGCAATCTGATCTCTGGTTCCGCTGCCTTTTCTAAATCCAACTTGAACACCTGGAAGTTTACAGTTCATGTATTGTTGAAGCCTGGTTTGGAGAATTTTGAGCATTACTTTACTAGCGTGTGAGATGACTGCAATTGTGCAATAGTTTGAGCATTCTTTGGCATTGCATTTTTTTGAGATTGGAATGAAAACTGACCTCTTCCAGTCCTGTGGCTACTGCTGAGTTTTCCAAATTTGCTGGCATACTGAGTGTAGCACTTTCCCAGTATCATCTTTCAGGATTTGAAATAGCTCTACTGGAATTCCATCACCTCCACTAGCTTTGTTCGTAGTGATGCTTTCTAAGGCCCACTTGACTTCACATTTCAGGATGTCTGGCTTTAGGTGAGTGATCACCCATTATGGTTATCTGGGTCATGAAGATCTCTATCATATAGTTCTGTGTGTTCTTGCCACTCCTTCTTAATATCTTTTCCTTCTGTTAGGTCCATACCAGTTTTGCCCTTTATTGTGCCCATCATTGCATGAAATATTCCGTTGGTATTTCTAATTTCCTTGAAAAGATCTTCAGTCTTTTCCGTTCTATTGTGCTCCTCTATTTCTTTGCATTGATCACTGAGGAAGGCTTTCTTATCTCTCCTTGTTATTTTTTGGAACTCTGCATTCAAATGGGCATATCTTTCTTTTTCTCCTTTGTCTTTAGCTTCCCTTCTTTTCTCAGTCATTTGTAAGCCCTCATCAGACAACCATTTTGCCTTTTTGCATTTTTTTTTCCATTGGGGATGGTCTTGATCACTGCCTCTTGTACAATGTCACAAACCTCCGTCCATAGTTCATTAAGACTCTGTCTATCAGATCTAATCTCTTGAATTTATTTGTCACTTCCACTGTATAATCATAAGGGATTTGATTTAGGTCATACTTGAATGGTCTAGTGGTTCTCCCTACTTTCTTCAGTTTACTTCTGAATTTGGCAATAAGTATACAGAAAGTTAAATATCAGTCCCTAAATGTTTACCAAGAGTTTATATCCATGCAAGAAAAATGTTTAAGTTAAGATGTTATTATATTATCATCTTTGTTTTATCACAGTAAAACAAAGCAAACAGAAATAGAATTTCCTTTCCAAGTCTGGAGATAAATACACCAAACTGTTAAACAGTGGTGAGGCTATGAGTAGTCTTTCCAACTTCTGTATGTTTTGTGAATTTTCTGTGATAAACGATTATTATCTCTACAATGAAAAAGAACATCATAATTATCATAAGGGAAGCAATCACCCAGAGTTGTGGGTTTAGACAATGGTGTCTTAGGTTGGATCAAGGGCCCAGGAGGTTGGTATGCTGACACTCTCCCTGGTTGGACATCAAGGAACTAGGGACACAAAGACCATCCTCAGTTCTCTTTGCTGTGCTCTCCACCTCCACAGGAGTGCTTTATTATGCTCTCCACCTTCTTTCTCCACCTCCACATGGCCTGTGATGGAGAATATGGAAGCGCTGGGAGGTGACCTTTCCCTTTCCAGGCATCTACCATAAGAAATACTGACTCTGGGAACCTCCCTGGTAGTCCAGTGGCTAAGACTCCGAGCTGCCAACGCAGGTGGCCTGGGTTTGATCCCTGGTCAGGCAACTGGATACCACATGCTGCAACCAAGAGCCAGTGTAGCCAA
>SJYC01059631.1:0-24115 GCA_006408675.1 Madoqua kirkii
CAAATTTGCCTGTTACCCCAGGTGTTTCTTGACTTCCTACTTTTGCATTCCAGTCCCCTATAATGAAAAGGACATCTTTTGGGGGGGTTAGTTCTGAAAGGTCTTGTAGGTCTTCATAGAACCATTCAACTTCAGCTTCATCAGCGTTACTGGTTGGGGCATAGACTTGGATAAATGAGATAATGAATGGTTTGCCTTGGAAACGAAGAGAGATCATTCTGTCATTTTTGAGATTGCATCCAAGTACTGCATTTCAGACTCTTCTGTTGACCATGATGGCTACTCCATTTCTTCTGAGGGATTCCTGCCCACAGTAGCAGATATAATGGTCATCTGAGTTAAATTCACCCTTTCTAGTCCATTTTAGTTTGCTTCTGTACCAAAAAAATCCAGTCTGGCAGCTTATATCAGAGTTTCTCAGAAGCATTCGTGGCCTTCCGGTTTGGTGCTGAGATGGGGAGCCCTGAGCAGAGGGAGGCAGTGGCATGGGAGGAGCCCTTGTGATGCCAGAGGCAGAATGTGCCCCCTCGACATGTGTCCAAGTCCTCCCTCTCTGTACCTGTGACTGTGACTTTCCTTGGAAATGGGGGTTTTCCAGACGTAATTATGAGGATCTTGAAATGAGATTGATTGGATTTAGGGTAGGCACAATTCCAGTAAGTGGCGATCTTAAAGAGAAAAAAGGAAGGAGGTTTGAGATGCAGAGATGCACAGGGGAGACAGCCATGTGGATGTGGAGACAGAGGTTGGAATGATACGTCTACAAGCCGAGGAATGCCAAGGACTGCTGGGTACCAGGAGCTAGAATAAAGGCCCAGGGCATTTCCCCTCAGAGCCTCCAAAAAGAACCAACCTGCCAACACCTTGGTTTTCGGATGTCTGGCCTCTAGGACTGTGAGACTGTGAAGCTCTAGGGTGGCACGCCATTGAGTGTGTGGTCATTTGTTGTAACCCTAGGAAATGAATACAGGGATGTGTTGGAGACAATTTTAGGAGAGCAGTGGAAGGACTACCCATCAAGTCACTGTGATAACTACTTAGAGAAATCACCTCACACGTGGGCAAGAGACAATGAGGTCTAAATACAGTTCGGGCCGTAAGGATGGAAAGAAGTAGAGAGATGTAAGCGATCTGTATTACCTGTGTTCAAAGGCAGATTATTCCCTTTCAGACTCTGCTACTCTGGAGTGGAGGCACATTGCCTTGTCAATCATGCTCCTTTCTACCCACATAAAAACTCCTACTGCACAGATGGTGTAATAAAGGCCACACCTAAGAACTGAGCCTATAATGTCTGCTGTTGTTTAGTCCCTAAGTTGTGTCCAACTCTTTGTGACCCCACGGACTGTGGCATACCAGGCTTCTCTGTCCACAGGATTGTCTAGGCAAGAAAACTGGAGTGAGTTGTCATTTCCTTCTCCAGGGGATCTTCCCAACCCAGGGATGTAACCAGCATCCCCTGTATTGGCAGGTGGATTCTTTACCACTGAGTCATCATCAAAGTTCTCTATAATGTGTAACAGGATGCTAAAATGGACTCTTCTTTCAGTCTTGAAACTTCAGCAAAGGCTCCAAGATTCAAGGACAAAACAATAAGTGCCAAGCACTCCCTCATGCTAATGCAAAGCAGTGGCTTGCCTACACAGAGCATGTGAAGAGATTGTGAAATGGTTTTGCCGGCATCAGCCCATAAGCCACCTCCAGATTGCAGAAGAGAAGGCGAAGGATCATTGCGGGGCTGAAGAGCCTCCTGTGAGGAGTCCTTTGCAGAGAGGTGTCTGTGTGCTCCTGGAACAGGGCAGTGGAGGTAGGGAGTGTTTCCAACACACTTGAAGCCAATGAGAGGAACTTAGAGAAAACCACATTGGGAGAGCTCGAGCTTGTTGCCTTGACAATCGAGAGTCATTGTGGAGTGAAAGCCAAGAGGCAGTGGTAGGAGCTAGGTCTGCCTGGCAGCAGCTGCAGGAGGAGAGATGGTTGCTTAGGAATGGCCTGTGCTCTTACAGATGGCAGGGTGTCCTGTGGGCTGGGGACCACGGGGAGGCAGCTGGATAGGGCCCTTTGGAGAGGAACCCCCATCCAAATAGGCAGCCTGCTAGGAGGCTGGAGTGTGGGGAGTGATTCTAACAACTAAACGAGCACACGGCAGATACCTAAGAAGGTAGCACTGGGGATTTCCCTGGTGGTTCAGTGGTTGAGACTCCACCTGCTAAGGCAGGGTACAGGGGTTTATTCCATCCCTGGTCCGGGAAGATTTCACAGGCAGCAGGGCAACTAGACCCATGCACCATGACTCCTGAAACCTACATGCCTAGAGCCATGCTCCACAATAAGACAAGCCACTGCAACGAGAAACCTGTGCGCCGCAACGAGAGAAAGCCCACGTGCAGCAACGAAGACCCAGTGCAGCCAAATATAAATTAATTAAAAAAAGAAGAAAAGAAGAAAGAACAGGTAGCACTTTAACCCCCGAAGCCAACATGAGAGAGACTCACCCTTGCTAGGGGTGACAGAGGCTCTCCAAACATCCCCCCAGAGCACCAATGAGACTCAGAGTTGGCGCAGACTTTCATCCGGCTCCAGGGATGCTAATGAAGATCACAGCTGTCAATTTAAATATTTTGTGCCTATTCCCTCTCATCACCAGTCTTCTAGTACTCTATCCCTGTGAAGTGAGTAAAAGTCACTCAGTTGTGTCTGACTCACCCCATGGACTGAATTGAATTCTTCAATTTCCCTGGTGGTTCAGTGGTTGAGACTCCACCTGCTAAGGCAGGGTACAGGGGTTTATTCCATCCCTGGTCCAGGAAGATTTCACAGGCAGCAGGGCAACTAGACCCATGCACCATGACTCCTGAAACCTACATGCCTAGAGCCATGCTCCACAATAAGACAAGCCACTGCAACGAGAAACCTGTGCGCCGCAACGAGAGAAAGCCCACGTGCAGCAACGAAGACCCAGTGCAGCCAAATATAAATTAATTAAAAAAAGAAGAAAAGAAGAAAGAACAGGTAGCACTTTAACCCCCGAAGCCAACATGAGAGAGACTCACCCTTGCTAGGGGTGACAGAGGCTCTCCAAACATCCCCCCAGAGCACCAATGAGACTCAGAGTTGGCGCAGACTTTCATCCGGCTCCAGGGATGCTAATGAAGATCACAGCTGTCAATTTAAATATTTTGTGCCTATTCCCTCTCATCACCAGTCTTCTAGTACTCTATCCCTGTGAAGTGAGTAAAAGTCACTCAGTTGTGTCTGACTCACCCCATGGACTGAATTGAATTCTTCAGGCCAGAATACTGGAGTGGGTAGCCTTTCCCTTCTCCAGGGGATCGTCTCAACCCAGGGATTGAACCCAGGTCAACGGCACCCCACTCCAGTACTCTTGCCTGGAAAGTCCCATGGACGGACGGAGGAGCCTGGTGGGCTGCAGTCCATGGGGTCACTAAGAGTCAGCACGACTGAGTGACTTTACTTTCGCTTTTCACTTTCATGCATTGGAGAAGGCAATGGCAACCCACTCCAGTATTCTTGCCTGGAGAATCCCAGGGACGGGGGAGCCTAGTGGGCTGCCGTCTATGGGGTCGCACAGAGTCGGACACGACTGAATTGACTTAGCAGCAGGAGCAGCAGCTCCTGCATTGCAGGCAGATTCTTTACTAGCTGAGCCACAAGGGAAGCCCTATCCAGAGGGGCCCAAAACAGTATCCAAATCATGAAAAAAAGGTGAACACTAGAGAGGAATCACAGAAATAAATTATCCTCCTTATGGCACATTTCTCAGCCTAACTCAGGCAAGGCGAGAGGTTTTAAACTCGAAGGGTCTTTTCAGTTTCACTACTACCCTGGGCTGTACTTTTATCCTTTTTTGGACAGATTTTAGTTGTGCCTTCTTTCACCTTAGTTCACTGAAAGTGTCTTAAAGATCCTATACCTAAAGTAACCACTCACTAATGTGGAATATAGCTCACCCTTCTCAGCATGGTTTTATTTATTAGGCAGTATTTCCCAGGTGATGCAGCGGTAATGAATCCACCTGCCAATGCAGGAGACCTGAGAAATGCAGGTTGCATCCCTGGGTTGGGAAGGTTCCCCTAGAGGAGGGCATGGCGACCCACTCCAGTATTCTTGCCTGGAGAAACGTGTGGATAGAGGAGTCTGGCAGGCTACAGTCCATGGGGTCACAGAGTCGGACACGAATGAGAATGTAGCACCGAGGCAGGGATGCTACATACACAGGGTGAGTTTTGATCCAGGATGTACACAGTCTAAGGTAACAGTACTGTGAATTTTCTGTGACACTCTCATGAAAATAGTCAAGGGTAAACCCCATGCAAGAAGCAGGGAAGCATCAAGTTGTTTCTTGTATATTAAAACTTAGAAGACATCTAACTCTTGACATTAATATTTGTACAGCACATATATCTCCTTTTACTACGCTGATTTCCTTATTGTCATGCACTCACTATAAGGGAGTTTGGATGGTTGTTTCATCTAACAGTGATAACTGAAGTACTCTTAAAAATGTGAGACATTAGACCAAATTTATACATTTTTAAGGTTTATATTAATTAGTGGGGTTTTTCTGTGTGTAATTGTCCAAACAAAATAAGAATTTGCTAATGCTGCCAGAGAGTTAGCTTATGGTGTACTTCCTATAAAGAAACCCTGACCAGCCATTCAGAGTCAGAGGTTTTTTGTTTGTTTGTTTGTTTGTTTTTTTAATATATCCCCATGTATCCTGCTTTTTGCCAACTTGCTATGGCAAATGGGTTTAAGGGGGGTGGTTATGTTTGATGACTTATGTTTAAAGATCTTCTATGAGAAAAACAAAATAAGAATTTGCTAATGCTGCCAAAGAGTTAGCTTATGGTGTACTTCCTATAAAGAAACCCTGACCAGCCATTCAGAGTCAGAGGTTTTTTGTTTGTTTGTTTGTTTGTTTTTTTAATATATCCCCATGTATCCTGCTTTTTGCCAACTTGCTATGGCAAATGGGTTTAAGGGGGGTGGTTATGTTTGATGACTTATGTTTAAAGATCTTCTATGGAGAAAATGGGCTTCCCTTGTGACTCAACTGGTAAAGAATCTGCCTGCAATGAAGTAGACCTTGGTTTGATCCCTGGGTTGGAAAGATCCCCTGGAGAAGGGAAAAGCTACCCACTCCAGTATTCTGGCCTGGATAATTCCATGGACCGTACAGTCCATGGGGTAGCAAAGAGTCGGACACACCTGAACAACTTTCACACACATTATGGAGAAAATATCTGCAAATGATATGACTGACAAGGGCTTAATTTTAAAATTATACACACAGCTCACACAGCTCAATATAAAAACAACAACAACAACTTGAACAAAATGGGCAGAAGACCTAAATAGACATTTCTCCAAAGAAGACATATAGATGGCCAAAAGGCATGTGAAAAGATGCTCAGCCTCACTAATCATTAGAGAAATGCAGATCAAAACTACAAGGAGGCACCACCTCACACCAGTCAGAATGGCCATCATTAAAAAGTCTACAAATAATAAATGCCAGAGAGGGTGTAGAGAAAAGGAACCCTTCTGCATTGCTGGTAGGAGTGTCAATTAGTGCAACAATTACAGAGAACAGTATAGAGGTTCCTTAAAAAATTCAAAATAGAGTTATCATATGATTCAGCAATCCTACTCTTGGGCATATATCTGGAAAAGGTGAAAATTCTGATTGGAAAAGATACATATACTTCAGTCTTCACAGCACTATTTACAATAGCCAAGACATGAAAGTAACCTAAATGTTTACTGACAGATGAATGGATAAAGATGATGTGGTACATATATACAATGGAATATTGCTCAGCTATTAAAAAAAAAGTGAAATAACATCATTTGCAGCAAAAGGAGCAAACCTAGAAATTATCATACTATGATAATGTCTATATGACAGAAATAAACTTATTTTTGAAACAGAGACAGATTCACAAGCATAGAAAACAAACCATGGTTACCCAGTGGAAAGCAGTAGGAGGAGGGATTTTAAAAAGTCCTCTATAGAGATTTCTGTAGTTGAATAGAAAATTTGCTATTAAAAGTCAGCAGTTTTGTGAACCTAAAGGCAGTATATCTCTAGGTGCCTTTAAGTTATTTCTTGAATTGCAAGTTCCTTTTGGGCATAAAGTAACTCCAACGTCTGTCTCATTAGCAACTTAAACTCCTGAAAACAAGAGCCCCTAGGTTAAATAATGTAGCTTTTTCAAAGCATGAATGGGCTCATTCGGAGCTCAGGTTTTCTACTTGAAAAAACAAAAGTGACTTTTTAAAGCTCCTCAGTGGGCACACTCCTCTTTGATGACCTGCGACTGGTGAATTGATCGGTCATGGTTGGTAACATCCTGCTCATCTTTGGGGAAGGGTTTAAAACACTCTAGAATAGATGACTTTTATGCGTCTTGCACTAGCGTTTTCATGCTAAGTGCCTCCTGAGAGGCATACGTCACATACAGAAGTTCATCTCCATCCTTCTCACCTCCTCTTGCTTTACAAATTGCCATGGAAACACCCTCCATTTGTGTCCCTTCAGCAACAGGAAGAAGGCTCCATTAGCATTCAGCTGTATGCCCTTGGAATTATTCTGATTAATTACTCACGTTAACAGGATCTGGTCCAAGGAACCTGGCTTCATCCAGTGCAGGAAGCTTCCCACCTTTGGATCTTTCTATTACTGCTAGGATTTTGGTAGGATGCTGCTGTGAGATCAGTCACAGTGCGGGAGAGGACTGTTGGGGGTGGGGAGGGGGACTTTCACTACATCCCCCTTGCCCTGCAGCCAGGTCAGCAGAACTGGACTTCTTATTACATGACAGGGATCAGAAAGGTAACAAAACTTGCCTGAGATTTCTTCCAGAGCAGCCCTAGAACGGATCTCCAGTGCAGCTTACAGAAAGAGAGATGAGAGGAAAAACACTGAACTCTGCTTGTACCTACCAAGCCCAGCACATTCAGTAAGCCAGCTGTTATTAGAGGATTTGGAGGATCTGGGTTCTCATCAGTGACCTGTCATGCAAGACAGATTTTTGGCCTGGATAGCTGGACATCTAAAGGAGGTGGAGGAAGGGAGGGGCAGAAAGAGAATGGAGAGGAAGAGGGAAGTTTCAGGAAAAGATTTAAAGGTATTTATATTAAATGGTGAGATCATTTATACTAAATGGAGAAGGAAATGGCAACCCACTCCAGTATTCTTGCCTGGAGAATCCTGTGGACGGAGGACCCTGGCGGGCTGCTGTCTATGGGGTCGCACAGAGTTGGACACGACTGAAGCGACTTAGCATAGCATGCACATTAAATGGTGGTTTAGTCGCTCAATCATGTATGATCTTTGCGACCCCGTGGACTGTAGCCCATTAGGTTCCACTGTCCATGGGATTCTCCAGGCAAGAATACTGAAGTGGGTATCCATTTCCTCCTCCAGGGGGTCTTCCTGACCCAGGGATCAAATCTACCTCTCCTGCTTTGCAGGCAGATTCTTCACTACTGAGCCACTAGGAAGCCCATTTATATTAAAAGGCACCCACTATTTCCTTAGGCCACAAATGAGAATGTGTTGAATACCAAAATTAATAGTCCTTCTGAGTTTAAATCATTTCATCAGCTGTTTTTCTTTCTTGCCTTTTTTAGCTGCGCTGTGGAGCTTGCAGGGTCTTCATCCTCCATCCAGGGATCAAACCCCCACCCTAGGCAGTGAAAGTGCTAGCTGAGTGCTAACCATGACCGCCAGGGAATTCCTTCATCAGCTATTTTCTGATACAGCAAGTTAGAAAATAAATATCTATGAATTTAACAGGTTTTTTTTAAAGAAACGAACTCTGCCCTTCTGTTGTCATCCCACTCCTAGGGTCACAGAAAGGAAGCCGATAGTTTCAGTACCCCGCACAGAGTTAGTGAATAGTTTGCTCTACAATGCCCTCCGTGGCCCTTCATCACATCAGGGTAGTGGGCTGGGCTATGGTGCTGAGAACCTGTATCTACAGGTGACATCTTTACATGCTTATTCATCACAGCATTTTGTTGAAATAAAAGAAGGATTGAAAATAACTAATATGACATTCAAAGGAGATTCATTACATGTTATGTTACACAACTCACTGGAATATAATGCAACTATAAAAACAGTAATTTTTAATGTACTTTAATGACACCCATACTTCAGTATTAGGTTAAAAGACAAACAACAACAACAATAAAACCCCCCAAAATGTGTGCTATTCTGTGTTATCATTTGTGTTAAAATATGGTGATACTGAGTATACATATATACACACAGATATATGGCCTTGTACAATTTTGGGGTTATTTCTGGAAAGACATGCAAGAAACCAGCAACGTTGGGAAGGCACTAGGCAGCTGGAAGCAGAGGTGAGAGAGAGAGAGAGAGATTTCACCGAAATACTTTCATATCTTTTGAACCATGTGAATGTATTGTACATTCTGAGGGATGAGAAGGGAGGTGGGAGGGAGGTTCAAGAGAGAGGGGACATATGTATACCTATGGCAGATTCACACTGATGTTTGGCAGAAACCAACCCAATTCTATAAAACAGTTATCCTCCAATTACAAAATAAATAAATTTAAAATTAAAAAACCAGTATTTTAAACCTTTACTATCTCATACAAAGTCTTTCTGCATTTGCTCATGGCCTATTGTCAAATTTCCTATTATTTTATTTTTCTGGATTCTTTTTCACAAGGCAGTAGAGCATAATTTTGTTCTTTTAAGAGTGTGGGTCTGCAGTGAGGCAGATACAGATTGAGCGCTGGCTCTACCACCAGCTGGCTGTGGGAATTTCGGCAAGTTGCTTTACCCGAATCTCACGTTCCTTCTTTTACAAAATGCTCACTACCTAGCGGCTAGCTTCCCCCAGAGTAAGTGACCCAAGGGCAACAGGTACGAAGTGCCTTTTGTGGCTACCACCAGTAACACACCATCATGTCTGCCTTACTCTATTTCTTTAAAGCCAGTCACTAATCCAGTCCATGGTCAAGGAGTGGAGAAATAGACTCTACCTCTTGATGGGGGGAACTACAAAGAATCTGTAGACATATTTTAAAACCACCTGCAAAAGAGTGACCATATAATTTATCATTCAAACTCAGACATTTTTAACAGTGAAAAGTGGTGCTATTAGTAATCAGGGTTGGACAGCAAGCGTAAACTGGGACTCTCCTGGCCAAACCCAGATGTCTGGTCTCTGAGCTACTGGTCTTCCCATAAATACTCATGAAAATGCATCTCAAACCAAGACACATGTGCAAACATCTATTACAGATCGACTCCCAAACACACATACTTGCTTTGTAAGCCCCACAAAATTCTAGCTCTTTGATTGCCTAGGAACACCAGCAAACACCTTGCAGGAAAGGTTAATTCCCAGGCAAAATGAGAAAACATTCTGCCTGAAGATCAGCTAGCTTCCTAATCAGATCAGACAAGGGAAACTTCCATTAAGAGAAGGAAGGCAGGACAGAGTTCTGAATCTGGGAATTTTCCCCAAGGCTTTAGGCTGCCAGGCCCTTCATCATTCATTTCACTGTTACACTATCCCTTTAAATCCCCTTAAGTGCAGATTCAGGGAGAAATTTTTGAAGTTCTTGCAGAAATGTCATCCAGGGTACATCTTTTATGGGTAACCCACTTTTCAAGTGTGAATTTATGATTAGAATGCTTTATGATTAAAACTAATTTAAACATATACCTACATATCACATATGCTGAAGCACTTAAATTTCAAACTGTATATAAAAAACCACAATAACTGTGTTCCTAAGCACACTTCAGTTTCTAAAAATTTCATTAAAAACTATCCTTTCAAGGATAAGATGGAAGTTACAGGCTAAAGAAAGTCAGACTAGTAGTAATAGCTATTTTTCCTACAAATGTCCATAATAAAATATTTTCTTCAATAGCCAATCACTGTCAAATCTAAACTGAGAAAATGCAATACTAGATCATCTCAAGTTTTTCTTCAGTTACCTCCTTTTTTTTTTACTTACCACAGAAAAATTATCATTAATGCCTCCATAATTTATTTTGATTATGAATAAAATCACAACCACCCACTCAAACAAGCAAACACAGCAGCTGTTTTCCAGCCATTTTCAAAACCCCGGTCCCAGTTCCCAATTATAACATTACCACAACATAGCATATGCCGTCCCTTCCTGAGGGTGTCATATCCACCTCCCATTGCCAAAATACAAGGCCAAGAAGTGCCTTTCAAACACTTTGATATTCAAAATGTGCCATGATTTGACCCAGCACTATCCTGTAGAAAATAATATTAGCCACAAATATAATTTAAACTTTTTGGTAGTCACATTTAAAAAGCTTTTTTAAAAAAAGTGGAGGGACTTCCCTGGTGGTCCAGTGGCTAAGACATCACTTACCAATACAGGGGATGCTGGTTTAATCCCTGGACAGGGAGCTAAAATCCCACATGCTTTGCAGCCCACCCCACCCCAAAACATTTTTAAAAAGTGAAGCTAATTTTAATAATACATTTTATCTAATCCAATATATCTTGAAGGGGTTCAGAGAGTATACCATCCTCAAATATGCCACTCTGGCCTAAGGATTAGTTTGACTGAAGGCATTTGGAAAAAAGCAGATGCAAGAAAAACTCTCCCTCCTCTCCCCACAATTCTCCTAGAAAGAATAGAACAATTCTACATTCCTTTCCCTAGAAGACTCTAGGATTTTATCAACCCAGAGATGGCACTAGAGGAATCTTCACAAACATCACTAGAACAACTCTTATCTTCCATTAGTTTCTCCATACTTTTGTCTTCCCACAATTCGCTACCCCTAGAAGCTCAATCCAGGGCTTCCCAGGTGGCACTAACGGTAAAGAACTCACCTGCCAATGACGGGGATGTAAAAGACCCAAGGTCAATCCCTGGTCCCGGAAGATCCCCTGGAGGAGGAAATGGCAACTCACTCCAGTATTCTTGCCTGGAGAATCCCATGGACAGAGGATCCTAGTGGTCTATAGTCCATAGGGCAGCAAAGAGTTGGACATTACTGAAGCAGCTTAGCACACACACAGAAGCTCAAATCTCCTTTCCTTTGTCTTGTCACTTCTCTACAAACTGACTGTTCTTTGTTAAGACGTGAAACAAGCCCATGTTCTAACCACCTCTTTGATTTACTCTCCACTGAGTACTCCTACGTATATGAGGGGTCCACAAGTTGATAAAATTCCATTTTTCTCTTGTTAATCTGTCTTTTATCTAATTTGCAGAGCCCTGCCTAGTGAACTTAAGGTGGCTAGAGGAAAAAGGAAATATATAAATATTATTTCAACATATAAACAACTGTAAAGAAAAAAATGTTGCTTTCCGTTCCAATCCTAGAGGGATCAAGCCATTAGCCACTGTAGTTACCTATAGACAGTGTGCTCTGAGGGAGTTCAGGATGGAGAAAAATAGGAACCTTTCCGTGCTTTGGATATGTTGTTTTTGTTTAATCTGTAAGTCATGTACAACTCTTTGCAACCCTATGGGCTGTAGCTCGCCAGGCTCCTCTGTCCATGGAATTTTCCAGGCAAGAATACTGGAGTGGGTAGCTAGTCCCTTCTGCAGGGGATCTTCCTGACCTAGGGATTGAACTAGAGTCTCCTGTGTTGGAAAGCACATTCTTTACCAATGAGCTCCCTGGGACGCTATCATGCTTTGGATATACTGGCCCTTAGATGGTTAAGATACGTACCTAAGAAAAATTTCCAAAGACTCCAGATTCCTGCATCTTTGCAAACATAAAAAGCAATAAAACTTGAGATGCCTGTTCTTTGTGATTAGCAGTAACCTTTTGATATTTGACTACATAATTTTCCCAGCAACAAATTCATATAGATCCTGGCTCCTCCCTTATTTCTTCAGAGCAGTTCCTCAGAGTGATCTGAGAGACGGTCTTTCAGACTCTCATCCTCAATAAGTTCCCTGAATAAAACTTGACTCACAACTTTTACATATCTTTCAGTTGATATCTTTCAGTTGACATGGTATAAAAATATTAATGAGATTTTTATTAAGTGTTCAAAATCTGGTGTATATATTACACATAGAGCATGTTTCTGTTTGGACTAGTCAAGAGCTCACAGCTCAGGAGTCACAGGTGGCTAGCGGCAGCTATTTTGGAAAGACCAGCCCTACCAGTTCCTGATCCCTTAAATTTCTGTCAACCATATTCATTCTTGCCTGACTCTTCCTTTTTCTTAGAAATTCCTTCTCCTATCTTTTGAATCTTGCCTACCTTCCAGTGTCCTCTCCGATGCAAGTCAAAGCCTTCCACTTGGGCTAGAGGTGTTGGCTCATTTATCGTTTCTACCATAGATTATTTTCATGTGTGCACGAATATCATTTCTTTTTACTGTCTTGTTGAAAGTCTTGAGACTTACTTTTGTTTCTCTCCTCAGGCCTAACAGATTGCTTTGCACAAAGTAAGTGCTCAATAAATCACTTGTCATTTTAAAGTAGATTGCATTGAATTCACGAAAAGAACTAGTGTATGGAGAATCAAATCACCAGTAGCTAGTGGAACAGCTGTCTGGCAATATGTTTTCTACCCACAGGGAAACCAGAACCCTGCTGACTCAGACACTCTCTATCCAAAGCAGCCATTAGTTACACGGAAATTGTTCACATAATGTAATGCGGTGATTCCAGAGAGTCCTCATCATTAAGTTGCTGATTGTATTTTAAATCGCTGTTACCACTTTAAGACTGTGCAGGGCTCCCTTTTGGTAGAATGCCTTGTTAACTTAGCAGAATAGTCTCTGTCATTTCTCAAAAAGCTGCCAGTTAGGCGCTGAGGATTGTTGTAAGGGATGGAAAGAAATGGTAATTGCTTTGACTAAATATTTATAAAGTTCTCACAGCTTCCTTGTCCTATCCTATCTGAAAAGAGAATTCTGTCTGCTAGGAAAAATAGTGAAGGAGCACTACAGCCCTAGATTTCCTCTCTCTGAGTTCTGTCTTTGCTCCTCTGCTGTTTCTGTCTGCTGTGAGGCTGCAAACAGCATCAGACGGCCTCCCTTACAGAGGTCCCAGAGCCGAGGTAACTTAAGTTTCTTCTCCAGAGAATATGAAAAATTACCTCATACCAAAGACTAGTTGGGATTCCCTGATGGCTCAGATGGTAAAGAATCTGCCTGCAATGCTGGAGACCCAGGTTCGATCCCTGGGTCAGGAAGATTCCCTGGAGAAGGAAATGGCAGGCCACTCCAGTATTCTTGCCTGAAGAATTCTGTGGACAGAGGAGCCTGGCAGGCTACAGTCCATGGGGTCACCGAAGAGTCGGACACAACTGAGCAACTAACACTTTCCAAGACTAGCTACTAATAGTTTCGAAAGTGTTAACTTTACACCTGTTTGCACTGTATTTATTTGACAATAGAAATGAGACCTTGTGGGTCTTTGACTTACCCGGAGTCATACCTTTAGACTGACTCTCCTGTAGGTATCAAGGCCAAATCCTCACTCACACGAGTACTAGACTTTGCAGAATATGGAGGCTCTCAGCAAGAGGCGATTACTCCATGTTAGGAAGCTGGGCTCTGATAAGAAAAGTCCTGGGTTAACAACCATTCACTGACTGTGAGATATTGAATAAGATCATAAACTGAGCTTTGTTTCTTCCCATATAATACTATTTAGCTCATAAAACCAAACACAAAAAATGTTGCCTGTCATTTCAGTAAGCACGGATCATTGCCTGCCATCAAGCCGTCCACCACTGCAGCCACCCCCAGCGGAGCACCCTGAGGGGAGTTCTGGCTCTAGACAGATAAGACGCATATCAGAGGAACAAGTTCAACGACCCAGACTCGCGTCTTCTCCTATTTAGAAAAGCAGCAAAATCAGTAACTTCAGAAGTCTGTGTTTTTGTGATTAGCAGTAATCTTTTGTTGTTCGACTACATTTTTTTTTTCTCCTGACAAAAATTCCTATATATCTTGGCTCCGAACTTAGCTCTTTGAAACAGTTCCTCAGAACTAACTGATAGCCTGTATCCAGGGTACAGTCCTCAGTAAGGTCACCAAATAAACCATTATTCTCAACTTAAGGTTATGCCTTTTTTGTTTTGTTTTGTTGATAAAATCACTGTGAGGTTTACAGGAGATAAGGTGCCAAGGTATATAAATTGCCTGATAGTGGATGCCTGATAAATATGAGATACTATCATCTTCCCTTGAGAAAGACATCCACGTACAAAACAGTAGGTAACATACTTTTTAACGTCTCCTGTAGTGCAGACCCTAGGCTGGCTTTCCATATGTGCTTGCTCAGCTGCTCATCCATGTCCAACCGTTTGGGACCCCATGGGCTGTAGCCCACCAGTCTCCTCTGTCCATGGAATTTTTCAGGCAGGAGTCCTGGAACAGGTCACCATTTCCTGCTCAGGGGATCTTCTCGACCCCTGGATTGAATTTGCATCTCTTGTATTGGCAGGCAGATTCTTTACCACTGCACCACCTAAATACAGAAGACCTTTTCCAGGTCATGACCCACATGTAAAATGGTAATTGCTGCAGTCCTCAGAGGTTAACCAGTGAGGCTGCCCGAAGCAAGAGGAATGCAGCCCTGGGGTTAGAGCCAAGATCTTGGCATCCTTGTCACACATTTGTGATGGGGGCAGAATGTGCCACTCAAAACATGCTTCTTTAGCATCAGGATTATTTTGAGCTGATTCTTTCTAGAAACTGCAGACACAGGAGCTCTGAAAAGGGAGTAGATGTCACTGTTTTCTATTTTGTAGGTGAAATTTACATTAGAAAGGGAGCCTGTGCCAGAAACAGAGTTATTATCAGAAATAACTTTTTCACCTGAGAGAGTTATCTGCATAGCCAGGCAACTTTTGCTTACCTAACATTTCCTCTTCTCACCTTTTGATGAATCCTTTCCCTTTCTTTAGCTCAGGATGGTCTATAAACCTCAATGTCTGGCTGTCTTTTGAGTCTCATATCTTTGTGGGGGCCCTATAACCAATTAATTAAATACATTAATTTCAACCTAATTTTAAAAATAAAATTTTAAATTAATTTAATTAACTTAGTACCTAATTAATTTAATTTACACACTTTATTAAAAATTTTTTTTTCTTCTGTTGATATCTTTTATTAAAAGTGGGGGGGTGGTCAGCCAAGAACATAGAAAAATAAAAAGAAAATTATTTTTCCTCCCCTGTGCATTTAGGATACCAGGGTGCCTCAGAACATCAGTTGAAAGTTTTGGTGTATTATTGTCCCCCACAGTATATATGGGCTTACCAGGTGGTGCTAGTGGTAAAGAACCTGCCCGCCAAGCAGGAGATTGTAAGAGATGCAGGTTAGATCCCTGGGTCAGGAAGATCCCTTGGAGGAGGAAATGGCAACCCACTTCAGTGTTCTTGCCTGGAGAGTTCCATGTACAGAGGAGCCTGGAGGGCTACAGCCCATAGGGTCACAAAGAGTTGGACACCACTGAAGCAACTTATCAGGTATGCACTATCTATGGGAGGAAAACTGAGGCTTGAGAAAGTTCAGGCTACATAACTCATCAGTACCCAATAAGTATTGGTGCTGTTGCTAGTAAGCAGTGGTGCTGAGACTTAGTATGCAGTAATCCTTTCATTATTTAGTCAAACCAACACATTTAATATTTATGGAAGTTATTTCTTGTTAAACTTTTTATTTTGAAGCTGTAATTTACATGCAGTTGTAAGAAATAATACAGAGAGAGCAAGAGAGATCTCGTTAACCCTTAACCCATTTTCTCCCAATAATAACATCTTCCAAAACTATATTATCACAACCAGTACATCCACCTTGATACTGTTAAAGCACAAGATATTTCCATGACCAGAAGGTGCCTTCATTTACCACTTTATAGCCACTTCCATTCCTCTTCTGCTTCCTCTCCATCCTTAACCCTGGAAAGCACTAACCCTGCTCTCCATTTCTATAATTTTGTCATTTCATGAATGTATATAAATGGAAAAATAAGGCTTTCTTGTTGCTTCAGTCTACATTAGATATGAGTCAAAGTATATACACTCTTTCAGTGAACTATAAATATGAGTGTAGCGTGTATGAAAAGGCTTGAAGGTTACAATGCCAGAGAGATAGGACAGGGCCAGATCACATGTGCCAAATGAAGTAATTTGAATGTCATCCTGTAGGCCATGGAAAGCTGTGTAAGGGTTTTAATTAGGAGGGTGACAACCTCAGGTGTATCATTTAAAGAGCTCACTCTGTCAACCATGTGCTGGGTTGGTCTCGGCTGGAAGCAGGAAGAGCAATCAGAATCTAATGTCAGTAGTCCATGGAAGCAACTCCAAAGAGCTGAACTAAGCATGGGCAGGAAGAGGAGGAGGAACCATAGGAGAAAAATATTGAAGAGAAAGCATGTATGTAGAGGATGAAGTCCGGGGCTCTGGCTTGGATGACTGGCCGAGTTGTTGTTTGAGTTGCTCAGTCGTGTCTGACTCTTCTGCAACACCATGGATTATAGCCTGCCAGGCTCCTCTGTCTATGGGATCTTCCAGGAAAGAATACTAGAGTGGGTTGCCATTTCCTTCTCCAGGGAATCTTCCCGACCCAGGGATTTGACCCATGTCTTTTACCTCTCCTGCATTGGCAGGTGGATTCTTTACCACTGAACCATCTGGGAGCCCAACAGGCTGAGTAGTAGGGCCATTTACCAGGACAAATGAAGGTCAAGAATGAAGTGAAGAGGATGGGCTTAGATTTCATTTCTAGGTACTTGTGAGACATCTGTGGACAGTGTACAGTAGGATACATGGGGAGTGAGCTCTAAAGAGAGGTCTGAGCTGAAGATAATGATTTGCAGGCTTCTATCCATAAGTAAGAGGCAATGGAATTCATGGTGATGAAGAGTTCCCACAGAGATGGCCAACGCAGGGAGAAGGCAGAGTAAGACAAGTCATATTCCTTCTATTTTTTAATCTGCAAATGGGCTATAGTGATAACCATCAAATCTACATCGCATTTCCAAGGGAGATGGGCAGGGGGGAAATATGCATGATTAGGGTTAAAACCACTATAAGGAAAGAAAGAAGAGAAGTCACTCAGTCTTGTCTGACTCTTTGCAACCCCATGGACTGTAACCTACCAGACTCCTCCATCCATGGGATTTTCCAGGCAAGAGTACTAGAGTGGGATGCCATTTCCTTCTCCAGGGGATCTTCCCAACCCAGGTATCAAACCTGGGTCTCCTGCATTGTGGCAGATTCTTTACCCTCTAAGCCACCAGAGAAGCCCTCTAAAACCACTATAGAATTCAATAAATTCAAGGTATTACTACTACAGTAAGGATAATCTTAAAATGTAAACCTATAATAAGATACTGGCTAGTTTTCAGCCCTTTTTATTTTTTCCTTTTAGCACTTAGCACTTTTCTAACCTTTCCCGAACATCTAAGTCATACTCCTATTTTTGAAGAAGTCAGAAAGGCAGACATGCAATTACAGTGGTATTCTGAGCAGTTGTTCAGGCATAAACAGCAGCTTCAACAGCCAGTATCATATAATTACAGGCAAGTCCTCAACCATAGCTCCAGAAAAAGTGGGATAGGACCAAGCAAAGCACCAAAGGATTATCTCCTCAACTGAGAAAGTGAAAAAGCAACACCCAGTGAATCTTTTCTTCCAGTTTAAAGATGCATTCATCTTTAAAATTTCCATGGGCATATTGCTTGGAACACCTTGCACCAACAGAAGATGGCTCAAGCAGAGAAGAGATACTCACATGCAAGAGTCCTCTTGCAAATCAAAACATGTCAGTTCAGTTCAGTTGCTCAGTCGTGTCTAACTCTTTGCAACCCCATGGACTGCAGCACACTAGGCCTTCCTGCCCATCACCAACTCCTGTCCATTGAGTTGGTGATACCATCCAACCATCTCATCCTCTGTCGTCCCCTTCTCCTCCCATCTTCAATCTTTCATCAGGATCTTCTCCAATGAGTCAGTTCTTCGCATCAGGTGGCCAAAGTATTGGAGTTTCAGCTTCAATATCAGTCCTTCTGATGAATATTTAGGACTGATTTCCTTTCGGATGGACTGGTTGGATCTCCTTGCATTCCAAGGGACTCTCAAAAGCCTTTCCCAACACCACAGTTCAAAAGCATCAATTATTCATTACTCAGCTGTCTTTATAGTCCAACTCTCACATCCATACGTGACCGCTGGAAAAACCATAGCCTTAACTGGATGGACCTTTGTTGGCAAAGTAATGTCTCTGCTTTTTAATATGCTGTCTAGGTTGGTTATAACTTTTCTTCCAAGGAGCAAGCATCTTTTAATTTCATGGCTGCAGTCACAATCTGCAGTGATTTGGGAGCCCAAGAAAATAAAGTCTGCCACTGTTTCCACTGTTTCCCCATCTATTTGCCATGAAGTGATGAGACCAGATGCCACGATCTTTGTTTTCTGAATGTTAAGCTTTAAGCCAACTCTTTCACTCTCCTCTTTCACTTTCATCAAGAGCCTCTTTAGTCCTTCTTCACTTTCTGTCATAAGGGTGGACCACAGCTTTATCTAACTCAGTGAAACTATGAGCCGTTTCATGGCCCAAGATTGAAAGGTCATGGTGGAGAGTTCTGACAAAATGTGGTCCACTGGAGAAGGGAATGGCAAACCACTTCAGCATTCTTGTCTTGAGAACCGCATGAACAGTATGAAAAGGAAAAACATGTATAGTCGTATCTATTAATCCTTCCTCCCTCCATTTGCACCACAGTCCCCAGCCTTACTGTGGGGCTGACTTATTTCCTTCAATTTCTGTTTTTTATTAATAGTATTCATGGATACTACAGTCAAAGTACAGAGAGGATGCCAAACTGATTAACAAAGAAAATGCACAGAAGTTCCTATCTGTGCAAAAAGTTTGATGCTAAACCATAATATACTCTGTGTATCTGGGAAATGAAATCACAGATTTACAAATACTCAAGATCATAGATTCTATCAAATTTACACATATATTTATTAGGCTAGTTTCCTTTTACTAGACTGGGGGAAATAAGAACTATTTATTCAAATTCTGTCACACTGACTGATGAGCTCTTTCATTCATCTGGCCACTATCTGTCTGGGGAGGACTGGGAGCAGGTTTGGGTGAGGCCTGAGGCTTGGGGAGAGCAGAGTAGTTTGGAAAATTTATAGTCTGGTGGATACTAGCAATTTAATAGAATCTTGATTTTGAGGTTATCAGAATCTCTTTACATTTTTCAAGAATTCCATATTATCTGAGAGATCTCAGGATACCAAAGAGATATATACTGTGGATTCTCCATATTTGCTAAAACAATATTTTTGGATAAAGCAATCTATAGTGAGTTATTTATCACTCCTTAATTTAGAAAAGGCTGTGAGCCAGGTGCTAAAGGTCCCAGGCATGAGTTGAATAAAGGAGGGCTGCACAAGTACAGTGGGCTTCCCTGGTAACTCAGCTGGTGAAGAATCCACCTGTAATGCAGGAGACCCTGGTTTGACTCCCAGGTCAAGAAGATCCACTCAAGAAGCAATAGGCTACCCACTCCAGTATTCTGGCCTTCAGAATTCCATAAACAGAGGAGCTTGGCAGGCTACAGTCCATGGGGTAACAAAGAGTTGGACACAACTGAGCATAAGTACAATAAAGAATCCTACAAAACCAGTTGACCCACCAATGGTACATCTGCCCAGGAGAGAAAATTGAGTATTATTGCAGGAAGTCACTCTGCCACTCTGAAGCTTTGATGAATGGAGTTGTGTACCAAGCCAAGGCATTAAATCAATAAGATTGGCTCACAGTTTAATAATAGATGAAATTCAGGAAGGTAGAAAGCATCCTTCTGAAAGGTCCCATCCATCTTTGTCCTGTGTCTCTGCTTTTCACCTAGGTTTCATCTGAGGAGATGAACTGAGAAGAATCACTCCCAGTTACCAGGAAGCTGGGAAAAGCTATAAGGAGGAGCTGATGATGGCTCACCATGTGCTACATTAGAGTTGGGAGGTGGGGTGGGAGGTGGGATCATGCTGAGGGTCTGTGTTGCGACTCAACGTGACCAAATCTTTTCAGGTCTGGGTGTGGGAGAGGGTAGTAGAGCTGGGGACAGGGAAGGTAGAGAAGGGAAGATATACACGTTGGTTCCTCTGCTTTCTGGGATGCATGGCTTCTTATCCTGGGAGGAGGACATGGCAACCAGCTTCAGTATTCTTGCCTGGGAAATCCTATAGACAGAGGAGCCTGGCAGGCTAGTCCATGGAGTCTCAAAAGAGTTGGCCACGATGGAGTGAACAAGCATGAATCCGTGCATGGCTTCCTACGGCTTCTAAATTCAGAATGGGTTTTTAGGCTGGCTGAAATAATGAGAGTGGGAAGGAATATCAGTTAGTTTAACTAATCATGCATTCAACAGATATTTATTGCACAAGGGCCATGTATCACCTATTCCAGGAGCTACAGTGAACAAGTCAAGGAGCTCACCTTCTGGGTTGGGGTAGGGGATAGACATTCTGAAGAGTTAAGAAAAACAGCTTCCTGGTAGCACTGATCTTCCCAGGGCCCTTGACCCAAGTCTTCAGCATTTCACTTGTTTACACGTCCCTGGCCTCTCATCCACTTGCTGTATCTACAGGGAACCATTGTCATAACCACAAGCCACGTTCCTGACTCCTCCTACACTCAGGCTCAGTCATGCTGTGCTCACTCTTCTTCTTCATCCTTGTGGTCTCACCATTTGCCCAGTTCACTCCTATGCCTTGTCGGCAACAGGAGCACCACGAGCAGATTTTAGGATTTAGTCAAGCCCCAAGCCCTGAGTCCACTTCCCACATTACACCTTGATGGACTTCCTGGTACAACATACCACCCGCTTGGCCTTTAAGTAACCAGCTCTCTGAGACTTGGGCCTGGACACTCCAAGGAGGGTAGAGGAGAGGAAGCAAAACCCCTAGTCCCTCTACTTGGGCATGGACTGACCAGACAGGCTTAGGATTGTGCCTTGAGCTGGAACATTACCAGGTTACCATCTGTGTGCATACTCTGTTGCTCAGTCATGTCTGACTCTTTGTGACCCCATCGACTCTAGCCCACCAGGCTCCCCTGCCCATGGAATTTTCCAGGCAAGAATACTGGAGTAAATTGCCATTTCCTACCCCAGGGGATCTTACTGACCCAGGGATCGAACCTGTGTCTCCTGCATTAGCAGCCACCTGGGAAGCCTATTACGAACTGAGGACATGTCACTATTGATAATGATTGCATATCTTACAAGATATGCCAGAGAATATCACTCCAAGGTAAGAGTAATTGGTTGATGTTGGTTGATGACCAGCTGTCTGCAATACTTTCTAAGAGATGGTAACAACTGAAAGGCAAACAGTCCTTGTCTAGCACCCTCCCCCTCTTTGGGGACAGGTATTGCGATGGAGGAGCCTGGTGGGCTGCCATCTACGGGGTCACACAGAGTCGGACACAACTGAAGTAACTTAGCAGCAGCAGCAGCATTGGGAATTGTCTTGGTTCTCACTTCTTTCCACTCATTACTATAAGTCACTTACTAGTCTGTAGGAGAGTCTTGAGGTGGAAATGCTGTCCTGGAGAACTAAAAACTAAATCAAAAGCATGGCCTCTGGGGTGCTTCTTTGTGTCAAAGAGAATCAGATCTTTCAGGCACTTTGATGTCCTTGGGGAAATCAAACATAGATTCATGAAGTAGTAAAAAGAGTTATGTAAAGCAATATTGCAAACAAATGCAAATGAAAGTTGAATGGCTATATATTCTAGAGAGATCTGGAATAGAGATGCAATGTAGAGATAATGGTAAAGGAAGGCTTGCTGGAAACAGCATCCTCTGAAGATAGTGGGCATCGTACTTACTGCCAGTCTTTACCACACCAGCTGCTAGACAGAAGGAAAACTGGCCAGTGTTGCTAGAGAAAATATCCAAAGTCAGTGTTGAGCGGCCAGACCATCATTAGCATTCCCCTGACCACAGAACGGCTCAGACCTGAAGGTTTTGCCTGATCAAACATAGTTGCTGTGTAATGAAGTATTGAGCCAGTCCTTGGAATAAAAAACCTGAAGGTCTCCTTGGAACTACATGGCCATTTGGAGTATGTTCATCTTCTGTTTGTGAGATCAAATCCCCATCGGGTCCATTTTCTTTCTTAAATCTCAACTATTAAAATGGAAGGAAATGACTTTACTTAAGGTAGTGTAGTTCAGTTCAGCCACTCAGTCGTGTCTGACTCTTTGTGACCCCGTGAATTGCAGCATGCCAGGCCTCCCTGTTCATCACCAACTCCCAGAGTTCACTCAGACTCGTGTCCATTGAGTTGGTGATACCATCCAGCCATCTCATCCTCTCTTGTCCCCTTCTCCTCCTACTCCCAACCCCTCCCAGCATCAGAGTCTTTTCCAATGAGTCAGCTCTTCGCATGAGGTGGCCAAAGTACTGGAGTTTCAGCTTCAGCATCAGCTTCTTTCTTCCAAAGAAATCCCAGGGCTGATCTCCTTCAGAATGGACCAGTGGGATCTCCTTGCAGTCCAAGGGACTCTCAAGAGTCTTCTACAACACCACAGTTCAAAAGCATCAATTCTTCGGCGCTCAGCGTTCTTCACAGTCCAACTTTCATATCCATACATGACCATAGGAAAATTGACCTTAAATCCATGTTCTTTCTTCCAAACTGGTTAACAACAGTGTTGGCTGTTCTGATGCAATAAATAGTACTTATGTTGACCTAATGTATTTTGAAATAAAAAATGAATATAATTCTTAAAAAGGTAGTTTAAACAGATCATTTTTTCCTTCTGGTTAATTTCTTTTACCCACTTTACATTATGTGCATACTTTAAATACATTTATTTTTTATTCAAAGAAATGTCATTTTTTCAATTTGTCTAAATTTTAAAGGCAGCCTTTTCCACTATATATTAGGGTAATAAACATATAATCCAATTTCCTAAAGGAAGTCTCTTAGAAATGTGTTCACACTTGTTGCCATCATCAAAAATAAATACTAGATTTATCCAAGGTGCTCTGAATCTATGCAACAGTATGACTCAGGGGTCAGAACAACTGAGTTGTCATCCTATTCATAGATTCTCAGGAGTCTGTAATTAATTCTCCACAACTCGCTGAGGGTGTATATCTCTAGGATTTGTCTGGACAGCAAAGAGTTTAAGGAACCCTCAGGGTAACTAGCACTGATGGAGGTGTTCATTTCTTAGCCAGCTAATTACTTAGTTTCTGAGAGGTTACACCCAAATTCCAAAAGCTTCATGAAGAGTAGAACCTGTGCCGGTAAGGCTATAATTGCTGGCATGAGTGTATCCTTGGGCTCCATTCCTAGAGGATTAGCACACAGTAGTTCTTCTCCATGTAGACATAATGTTCCTTAAAAACCCCTAAGGAAGAGATTTCCCTGGCTGTCCAGGGGCTAAGACTCTGCTTCCACTGCAGAAGGCACAGATTTAACGCCTTCATGCCGTTTGTGGCCAAAAACAAAACAAAAATCCAAACAAACAAAAAAATACCCAAGAAAATACTGTTTGACGTGGAAGAACTTAAAACCTTATACAGAAAAAGAAAACTTGGTAGAGCCAGCTAGACATCAGTTTAGGAAAACTCTTATATTTTTAGGTGTACTAAAATACAACAAAGAGAACTGGAGAAAAGGGGAAGTTGGGGAGCGATAGTATCCAAATAATTTTACTTCATTTAATTGTATATCTGGAAATTTGACTGTCTCCGTCTTTCACTATTTCAGGAATATTAAGCACAAAATTGTTTCATTTTGTCACAGATAACATATTCAAGAGAATATAAAGAAGTGTTTTTTCTCTTCTTGGTGGCTCTCTTCCTACCTTGCTGCTGTTACTTACTCGCTCAGTCATGTCCAACTGTTTTGGGATCTCATGGATTGTAGCTCCTCTGTCCATGGGATTCTCCAGGCAAGAATACTGGAGTGTGTTGCCATTTCCTTCTGTAGGGGATCATCCCAATCCAGAAATCAGACCTGTATCTCCTGCATTGACAGGTGGATTCGTTACTGTGGAGCCTTACTCTGTTAGAAATGCAGTCTGCTTC
>SJYC01059637.1:0-20153 GCA_006408675.1 Madoqua kirkii
AAAAATTAATACTCAAAAAATTATCAAAATAACCAATTAGCAAATTTAATGCTCAAATTCAATTACCATACTTTTAAATATATTAAAACCTGGTTAGTCATTTATTTCCAAATCTTCTTACATGTAACAGAAACTCCTCTGAAGTTCAAGGTATTTGAAAACAACTGAACTCTGGGAAAAAAAATCTGCTTTGCATCATCTACAAACTTCCCACTTGAAATACAAGTATACTGTTATTGGAGAACAAAAGATAGCAAAGCCTGTTTTAAGACCGTACTAAAGTCATTTACCCAGGCAACAAAAATCTTCATCTAAAAGAGAGTAAGCCATTATCCTCATTAAATCTGGTTTTCTGTGCTCTATGAATTACTTGGAAAGATTTTTGCTTTACTATGTCCTATAGGACAGTCAACTGATCCTTGAAAGTGATGAATTTTGATAGAATTAGCAGAAAAACATTCTGCATATTATATAATAGTACCTTACTATCTCTATTGAAAATTTTTTTTACCACCAATTGTGGACATTTTTGATGATATTTATTTAGGAATGCTTTTAATGAATTATTGTGTACTTACTAGTAATTACTGAACATTTTCTGCCCTAATATGAAACTACTAAACTTCATATTTTACTGTGGGCCCTGATATTAGTCACCCTGAAGAAGCTAAAGGATTCTGTCAAATGAATGATTCACTGACCTTTTATATTATTTTTAGTCTCTTACTAAATATATTTATATTATCTTTAGTCTTTTACTAATATAGTGTGATTCTATATTAGATCCATAGTATAGAACTCCATTATACTGTACTGTATCTAAATTTTGAAAGATAACCACACTTATGGGGAAGTAATCCTCAGTGTGTTATAAGGATGATTTGTATATGATCACCAGGTTTAGGGGGGAATTGGAGGGCTTATTTAAACATAATTATTTGCTTCCAACACTAGAGTTTCGGAATTCAGCCGGTCTGGGGTGAGGTCCAGGACGCATTACGGACAAGTTCCCGGGTAGGCTGCCACTGTGGGTTGGGACCACACTTTGGGAACTGGTGCCCAAGGGAATCTGGGAAGAATGCATACTTCTGGGTCCCAAAAAAGAATCAGAATTTCTGGAATTGGGGTCTTGAAACCTCCATTTTAACAAGTTCCCAGGCAAGAGTATATGAACCACAATTTAAGAATCATTATGACAATTTGGCTGGTTAACTTGACAACTACTGGCCAATGTATCGATGTCATATGTCATTAAGTAAAAATGGAAATAATGTTGCATGATTAACCTCAAGGCTAACATGGTGCAAAGAACATAGGCTCTGAGTATAAACCTTAGCTCTGTTACTAACTTTCTGACAGTGGAAAAATGACTGTAGTTCTCTGAGCCTCAGTTTCCTCATCTATAATATGGGAGTAACCCCCAATTTGTGAGGATTAACACAGAGTATCTAAGCACATTACCTGGTGTATAGTAGGCATCAAATAAAAACCAGCTATTACTTATTATAAGAAATGTATGAAATATTTCCTTTAATATCTGATTTCATTAAAGCAGATTTCTCATTCATTTAAAATAAATACACTCCAAGGTAAAGAATAATTAAAAGAATTTTACACTTAGCACTCCATACTCTGGGACAAACAGTGTTCTTAAAAGCCATACACACAGTCATTCATTTAATCCTCATAAAAATCCTGTGAGGTAGGTAGTATTTTTGTCCCTAGTCTACAGATGAGGAAATTGAGGCACAGAGTTAAGATTAAGTAAATTGCTCATGGCTACAAAACTAGTGATGGAACAAGAATTTAAACCCAGGTGGTCCAACTCCAGACCTCAGGATTCATCACAATGCTGATTTCATATGAGTCAATTTTAAGGTTTTTGGATGTTTATGGTAAACAACTTATAATTCTAGTACAGAAAAGTAGCATATATGGATTGCAAGTAAATTCATTTTCATACCAAGGAAAAGAGTTGCTCAAAGAATAGAATGCCTTGAAAGTTTGGCAGCTGATATCACCAAGAAAATAACAAAAAACAATTTAATAGGTAAAAACTAGTCTAAGTTTTCACTATGTTGACAGAGTAATGCCATCATTAGCCACTAGGATGAACATTCTCTCAAATATACAACACAAAGAGGTCTTGGTTTTGACATATTTTGGCACAATAAATATATTTAGCTAAGCAGCAGAATCAATGGCATGACAGCCACATAAAATTAGCATTATGATAAAACATAAGAGAAATGTAAATTATTTGTAACATTTTAGATAATCATACAGAAGGTATATTCTGTTATGATACACTCAGATGATACTTGCTAAAAACAACTAAAATTTAACATTTTCTTTCCTTCCAGAAATTCTTTAAATAGAGTGTTAGAATAAATAGAGGGTTAAAATTAGAATGAAACATTTATGTGTTTTTGACGACAGTCTTGAACGGTTATTCTGCTTTGTTCCAACTGTCCACTGACAAAAACAATCATCCTCAAAGAAGTCAGCATCAAATTCAGTGTTATTCATAAATTAAGCATTCGGTCTTAATATTTGACACATTTCAGTTTCTTTAAGCATTCTGCATTTTTAAATGTTTTTAATTAACTCTGGTCAAAATCTTACAAATTATTAGCCAGTGTAACTGACAGCCACCTCAGAACTGAAAAATGAATCTCAAACCTCTGCTTTAAACAAGTTATGCAAGGCACAAACAAGTTCTCATTTCTCAACAGAATGAGAAAAAGAAAGGAACTATAATTATGTAGTTGGACAGAGTTTTAAATAATCAGTTAAAAACGTTACTTAGTGATTCCTGAGAATAGCACTATTATAAGAAATGCATCTTCAAATAGCATTAAATTTACTATTCATTAGTTACCCATAATTAACAACGGGTAAAACTAGGAATAAAATATTTTAAAATGCATGTTTATAGAATGCTATTAATGCTTTCAGTAAATAAATATTAATAGTTGAGAATGGCATTTGAACTTATTATAAGAAATGTATGAAATATTTCCTTTAATATCTGATTTCATTAAAGCAGATTTCTCATTCATTTAAAATAAATACACTCCAAGGTAAAGAATAATTAAAAGAATTTTACACTTAGCACTCCATACTCTGGGACAAACAGTGTTCTTAAAAGCCATACACACAGTCATTCATTTAATCCTCATAAAAATCCTGTGAGGTAGGTAGTATTTTTGTCCCTAGTCTACAGATGAGGAAATTGAGGCACAGAGTTAAGGTTAAGTAAATTGCTCACGGCTACAAAACTAGTGATGGAACAAGAATTTAAACCCAGGTGGTCCAACTCCAGACCTCAGGATTCATCACAATGCTGATTTCATATGAGTCAATTTTAAGGTTTTTGGATGTTTATGGTAAACAACTTATAATTCTAGTACAGAAAAGTAGCATATATGGATTGCAAGTAAATTCATTTTCATACCAAGGAAAAGAGTTGCTCAAAGAATAGAATGCCTTGAAAGTTTGGCAGCTGATATCACCAAGAAAATAACAAAAACCAATTTAATAGGTAAAAACTAGTCTAAGTTTTCACTATGTTGACAGAGCAATGCCATCATTAGCCACTAGGATGAACATTCTCTCAAATATACAACACAAAGAGGTCTTGGTTTTGACATATTTTGGCACAATAAATATATTTAGCTAAGCAGCAGAATCAATGGCATGACAGCCACATAAAATTAGCATTATGATAAAACATAAGAGAAATGTAAATTATTTGTAACATTTTAGATAATCATACAGAAGGTATATTCTGTTATGATACACTCAGATGATACTTGCTAAAAACAATTAAAATTTAACATTTTCTTTCCTTCCAGAAATTCTTTAAATAGAGTGTTAGAATAAATAGAGGGTTAAAATTAGAATGAAACATTTATGTGTTTTTGACGACAGTCTTGAACGGTTATTCTGCTTTGTTCCAACTGTCCACTGACAAAAACAATCATCCTCAAAGAAGTCAGCATCAAATTCAGTGTTATTCATAAATTAAGCATTTGGTCTTAATATTTGACACATTTCAGTTTCTTTAAGCATTCTGCATTTTTAAATGTTTTTAATTAACTCTGGTCAAAATCTTACAAATTATTAGCCAGTGTAACTGACAGCCACCTCAGAACTGAAAAATGAATCTCAAACCTCTGCTTTAAACAAGTTATGCAAGGCACAAACAAGTTCTCATTTCTCAACAGAATGAGAAAAAGAAAGGAACTATAATTATGTAGTTGGACAGAGTTTTAAATAATCAGTTAAAAACGTTACTTAGTGATTCCTGAGAATAGCACTATTATAAGAAATGCATCTTCAAATAGCATTAAATTTACTATTCATTAGTTACCCATAATTAACAACGGGTAAAACTAGGAATAAAATATTTTAAAATGCATGTTTATAGAATGCTATTAATGCTTTCAGTAAATAAATATTAATAGTTGAGAATGGCATTTGAGAATGGTTAAGCATGTTTAGAAAAGAGGCAACGGGGACTCCGCAAAAGATTAACTATTGATTAGAATGAAGTATATAATACAGTCAAGGCCCATGATAATTTCAAAATGTGGTTTTATAATGCACTTAAGGACAAGTGCCATTCTTACTCTACCTTCTGGAAGAAATACTACCAATTATAAACAGTCACAGCAAATTTTCATTAGACAAAAACTGTACGTGTGTGTGTCAGGGGGCGGTTGGTTCAATTATATCAGACTGCAAATATAAACTCATGTTCTGAGTCTGCAGACAACACTGAGCAACAATATTTCCTTCTAAATTTTCTTTAAGGCAGATCTGTTTAGCATCGTGTGTGTGTCACTAACATGGTGCAGTGTAGTTTTAGCAAATTTAACTTTTAATTTCCCAGTGAAAGTAATACATATGGTGAGGAATAGGCAACGAATCTCTTTTCTAGTCCCTCTGCCTGGCTACCATTTTAAAAACACAAGTTTTTCTTATACATATATATATTACTGTATCAAAACACATTTTAACAGACTTCACAGCGCACTTAAAGCTTCAGTTTACAGTCACTCATACGCAAGGCTTCTAACACGGAATGCTCACGTGGAAAGAATCCCTCACTGGGGTTCCAGTGTTCTATCAGAAATGGAGAAGTTCTGCTTCAGTGCAACGCTAGGCATTTTACCTCTGTTCAGTTATGGTTTTCTTTCAAGGGCTCCTGATTTACTTTCGTATCTTCATTTTTGTATATCTGACTTACTTCCTTTAGCATCTTCTCAGGTAAGGCAGGTTGATATCTATATAAATAACCATACGGACGCAGATGATACACGAGGTATTCTAACTCATACATAGTTGTAGGATCAACATAGTGAAAAGAAACTGCAAGATCAGAACAGCAACCAGGACCCTAAAAAAGTAGCAGAAACAGGCATTATTAATAAATGGCATATTATTATGTAAAATATTAACATAAGGATAAAAAAGGAAACACTAGTTTTAACAGAATCAAAGCATTAAAGCTGGCAAACTAAAGCAGAACCACATGCTTTATTAGACCCGTGAAAGAAACCAAGTGTTTTCAGAGTTGCCAACAATGTAAAATCAAACATGAAATTGCTAAAGTATATCTAACTGAAATAAAATTCTCTCATACCCTATAGATTAGCACCCCTCCAAAAAAACCAAACCCAGAAAACCGTGAGACTTCTTCAAATGAAAGAGTCAGCTACACAAAGGACAAAGCTCTATTTCTCCAAGTTTTGCTTTCTCTTCATAATTTTCTCATTATAAATTTTTGCTTGGCTCAGCCTTAGAAAGACACCTTTAGAATATTCAGTGACTATAAAGCCTTGCCCATAATGTACCTGCAAGCTAAAACTTCATAGATTAACCCAAACAATCTGGTATTTAAGAGAGGAAGTCCTAAGTCATACCTAGATTTGAGCCCATATTTTGCCTACTAGTGTATCTTCTGGGGCAAATTACTTAATCTCTATAAGCTTCAATTTCCCCACGTGCAAAAAAAGATGGTTACTTAAAGGAGACAATGTGTGTAAAATGGCTGGTACCATGCTTTACCTGTAGTAAATACTCAATAAAGGTTAGCTTACACTGACAGAATAATCACATTCAGGTGGCCCTCAGTTAAACTTTTGTTCAGTTATATAATTCTCAGATTTCTGAGCTGGCATGAGGGCAGTTAAATCAAAGAAGACAGAAACAAAATAACAACAAAAATACAAAAGCAGGAAAGAATAAAAAAGGAATAAAACAGACAGAATTAAAAAAAACTGGTCCCAGAATTAAGTAGTCAGTAACAAGGTCATTCTGGGGTCAAAACTGGCATCTGGAGACTGTTTCACTCAGATAACTCCAAGAAAACGTAAGACTATCTACCGTCTTTGCAATGACCCACAGAGAAAAACAGTCAGACAAGTTCCCAGAGAAGATTCATAGTGATCCACTAAATCAAACATTCAATAATTCATGTTTAGAAGTATGCAGCTTACAATGCAGTAAAAATCATTAAGAAATTGTCCACTGTATTTTCTCTAGCCTTTTCTCTAAACTCCTTTGAAACAACACTGAATAGATGGAGATGGGTTTCTTGGACCAACTTGTAGACACTGAAAAATTATCTGTTGTCTACTTTTTACATTTTTAGGGAATTTAAAAGTAGAAATAAATATGAAAACTAAACAGATAGGTCAACTTGTGATTATCAAATCAGCTCTATTCAGTAGATATATGTGACCAAAAAATGCAGCAGTCATACTTAAAAAGTAGAAAGAAATAGGTGAAATTAATTTGAGTATGTTTTAACTGAATAAATCTATATTATTTTAATATTTAGACAGGTGATCAATATTTTCTAAATTATTGATGAAATCATTTTTATCTGTGCTAAGTCCTTGAAATCAAGTATGACTTCTATTACCGGGCACATCTAAATTTCGGTAGTCATACTTCAAACACTCAATAGTCATATGTGGTTAGTGGCTGCTACAGTGGCCAGTGCATAGTAAACTAAAGACTAGAACAAAAGCAGTTAGTATTAAACTCCTGGATCCTCTCTGGAAGCAGTTTTATATAACTCTGAAATATTATAATAATATTTTGCTTAGATTTACTGTAGTAATTATGTTATACTCCATTGTGCTGTTTTTTTAACTGGATGGCTAGGATAACTGCTTAATGATAACAGTTTTTAATTTATTATTTATTTAGTTAATATTTATAAGCAATAAAAGGCAACATAATAAAATAGTTATAATTCTTAGAAACAAAGTACCTAGTTCTTTGCATATGGTTATGGATACCTCCAAAACTCAACAGAGTTGAGTGAAAAATCATCAGAAATGATAAAATCCAGGAACAGAGCCAGATTTTAAAGATGCTTAGGGAAAAAAAAGCTTCCATATGTATATATATACATATACACACTAGTTAAAAAGTGTTAAGCAAAGAAACCAATTAGAAGAGCAACAAAAATGCTAAAAACCTAAGGAGATATTTAAGAAATACAGATTTACTTGAAGAAAACTATAAAAATTTACTATGGGACCTAAAAGGAAATTTAAAAAATAATGGGCAAAGAAATCCATTGTTCCTAAAGTAATTAGTTTATGCACAAGTATAAAATTTGAGAGTTGCCAAAACAATTTAAAAGAGAGGGAGCAATAAAAGAGAAAAGACACAGTCTTAGATTAATAATTTGAAGACTTTGTAAAGCTACAAGGTTCAAAGCAATACGGTACTGAGCCAAAACCAACTAGAACAATGGAACAGAACTGAAACCTCAGATATCGACCCCACTGTAAGTAATGCTAATGATAATAACGGAGGTATTTTTACATCAGCAGTGAACAAAGGACTATTAATAAATGGCACTGGAATAATGAGTTAACAATTTGGAAAGATCAGGAGTTCTCTACATCAACCATATACACTACTAAGTTTCAAATGGATTAGAGGTAATATAAATAAAACTGAAAAATTAATATGCTAAAACCACATTTGATCATTTCTGACCTATAAAAAAGGCAATTTCACACAGAGAGGAATGTTTTTTAATGTTTGAAAATCCACTATATTTTAAATCCGCTGTATTAAGACTGACTTCAAAATTTTCTTGTGGGGAAAAAAAAAAACAAAAAAAAAAACGACTGCTAGGAAACAGACTGAAGTCCTAGGGAAAAGATTTCATTCCTAGGAATAAATTCACTTCTAAGTGAGAAGGTAGTGTGAAAGGGAACAGCATGAAAAGTTCTAAACAACTAATGTAAGAACATAACTTTTGATTAACTAGAGTATTTCACACCCTAACCTGCTAGATAAAATTTTCTTTTTCAGAGCTTTTTGTTTTAAATTAGAATATAACTGCTTTATAATGTTGACTTATAGACAAATCTTTTCCACACTGTACTTTAGTGACTACTAAGGAAAGAAAGCAAGCACGTATGAGATTCAGGACAGCTTTGCAACAGCAACTCCCTTAGAGAGAAGGCAATTTATAAATGATGAATGACAACAGAAGTGTGGTCTCACTTTGGGTTTATATAGAACCTCCTGAGAGAAGAGGCAAAATCAGGCTGGGTCAGTTTTGGAACTTACAAGTCTGTTTTACAGTTTTTAAAATGACTTACAAATTTTTAGGGAACAAATGTAAAGTTTCCCATCCATTTAAAAGCTAGTACAATTTAAATAAGATATGTACTTGGATGGGAGGAGGGTTTGGGAGAGAATGGTTATATGTACATGTATGGGTAAGTCCCTTTGCTGTTCACCTGAAATGATCACAACACTGTTAATCAGCTATATCCCAATGCAAAACAAAAAGTTCAAAAGAAAAAAACAAAGCCATGATACAACTAAAAACAAAATATGTGCTCTGTAAATATTTGTTCATATAAACTACATTATTAGGTATACCTTATTTGCAGGTGGGAACTGTTGGCAGTACTTTTAAAGGCAAAGTGGGGTATTTTACTGGTTAAAAATAATAACAATTATTATGCTCCTCTGCTATTACTGTTATGTGTATCCAACATAAAAAACTCTTAGTGAAATCTTACATGCATTTAGGTGTTTTCCTTATTATGCATTTGTAATGTTCTTGACTTTAGGTATATTTTTGTATGGTAGGGGTGCAGAATTGAGACGGGAAGAGGTCAAGTACTCCTGGATAGCTTAAGAAAACTTTGTACTGAAAAAGCATCCCAAGTAGTACCTCACCAAAAACCAAAACAAACTATCAAAAGTCAGACTTGGGAATACATGTGTTTTACAGTTTAGGAAATTCTTGCATCTATAATAGCAGTAAGAGGCTAGTATATGGATTCAAAGAACCTCATTACATAAAGCTGAACTTTAAAATGTTTGTTTATTCAAGTGGAATTTATCCCAACAAAAGAATATTTATTCTAACACACTCTACATTCCTTTGGGGACACATATAAGATTAATCAGACAGCAGTGGCCATGAAAGAAATAATAAGAGCTTTTAAAGTCAGAGAGGGATTGCAAATATTGCCAAGGCTACTCATCAGGATAGTCAAGTTACGTGACTCTCTTGAGTGTGTTTTGTCACTTGTTAAATGTAGGTTTACCATTAAGGATTAGCTATCACTTCTGTGTAAGTACCAGGAACACACTGGTGGTTGAGAGCTGAAAAAGTAGTCATTTGCTTTAAAATTTCCTTTTAAAGCTGAAAACTTAAAAGCTCGGGTCAGATGTTCCAGGTCAAGGTTTGAAACTTCAGTGCTACTGACATTTGGGGCTGGATAATTCTCTGTTGTGAGGGGCTGTCCTGTGCATTGTGGAATATTCAGCATCTAGTAAGTTTACAATCTTGTGGATTTTTACCCATTAGATGCCAGTAGCAATCACTAAGTAAGCAATCAAAAAGGTCTCTAGATTTTCCCAAAAATCCTCTGGGAGGCAAAAAAGAGCCCTTGGTTGAGAACCACTGTTTTAGATGGTGATCTGAAAACAATGGCTTATAAAGAAGAGAACAGTACCATAAAGTGTATTATTGGTTACCTCAAGGCCAGAGAAAAGGTAAACAGCACCAGTGACCTGCCTCAAGACATTAATCAATAACAGAACTGAGTCTAAAAGCTAGACTCTGTGATTCCTGGTCTCTAGTCAATCACTGATGAAATGCGCATATCGTGAAAAACTGGCAACAGCCTACTAAATATATACAGGCAGGAAGATGGGTAAGTTACAGTATATTCATATAGTAGATTATTATACAGCAGTCTAAAACTAATGAAGCAGATACACATATTAATGTTGATAAATTTTAATGTTGCAAAAAGGCATATGTTCAAGCATGCTTATGGTACAATTCTATTTATTTAAAAACCTGCAAAACAACATACTATGTATTATTTACAAATACGGAAACATGTAGGAAAAACACAAAAACACACATGGTAATGATAAATACTAAACTCATTACAGTGGTAATTCTCAAGAAGGAGCTAAGAGAAATGGATTGAGGTGAGGACACTGGCCTCACCTATCTCTATACTTTTGCTTAAAAAAAAATCTAAAGCAAATGGGGCAAAAGACTAGTATTTGATAAAGCTGGTTGTGTTGTGTGTACGTACATTTGAAATATTTAATAATTTATTTTAGATAAAATTCTCAGGAATGTAAGCTAAGGTGTCAAGTGAGGTCCAGGACTTAGAGGTACTCCCTGTATGACAGACACTGTCCTATATCGTGATGATCACTGGATCAGACAAGCAGATCAGGTCCGTCTTACAAATGAGGAAACAGGTTCAGGGGTTAGGCAAATTCTGTCCATCCAAGGTCATTCAACTATTAAGTGGGAGAGCAGGATTTGAACCTAGTTCTTTCTGAACCTCAAAATCTTTTCAGGCATTGTTCCTGAAGATGAGAAGGCTCTTTACCCAGATCTTCCCATAGCCTGCTTGCTAACCTCACTCAGGTTTCTGTTCAAAAGGTACCCTTTGAGTGAAGCCTTCTTCATTTGCCCAAACTGAAGTATCCCTTCCAACTCTGGTCACTCTCCATCCTCTTACCTGGCTCCACCGTTCTCCAGTGGAGCCTAAAATCATTTTATAACTGGTCTTGTCTGCCTGTTTATTGTATGTATCCTCATCAAGAATGTAAGGTTCATAAGAATTAGAACTTGACAATATTACTGCTATCTTCTTAGTGCCGGGCATGCAGCAATATAAATATTTATTGGAATTATTATTGCTGACACCTTCACTCTCATCTGCTCTATTGCCATTCGATATAAAAAGACTAAGGGAAATTCTTGGCTACTGATACTAAAGAACATCACATTATTAGTTTTTTACATAAACAAAAGTCAAAGTACCTATACAGTAATAAAATTTCTAAACTTACCTCTACAGGAGGATAATAGTTATAATTCCAGTACCAAAAGGTTCTCGGCAGATACCCCTTGATTAAGTGGTGCTCTGGTACAAAAGGGTGAAAAGTTTCTTTTCCGTGGTATCTCTGGAATCTCCCGCTTCTACATTTATAATTTCCATGCATCTCCCCAGTGCTAAATCTTCGATTGAGGAACTGTGCGTACATTTGTCTGTTTTAAATGCCTCAACAAATCTCCTCAAAGCTTCTTTACTCAGTACATATCCTGCTCCTCCACTCATGTAGCCCTGCTTTACATAGGGCTTAAATCTTCTCCCAAAGTAAATGGGTTCTTCAGGGTTGTATTTTGAGAGAAGCCATCTCAAGTTATCTAGTATAACGTAAGTATCATCATCTGCTTTCATAAACCAATCAGCATCTTCTAAATAATGATCATGGACATACTGAAAGGCTTTAATTGTTTTCCAGTACAGTTGGTCTCTGCCTTCTCTGGTTTTTAATCCCACAGCAGGGAAGTCCTTGTTTTCTTCTGAACTCATAAACAACACTTTATTACAACGCTGGGCCCATGTAGCTTTGACATGTTTAGCCTTTTTCTCTAGATTTTGAGGCCCTGTCATTACCCAGCAAAGAATTTTAACCTTCTGATAGAGTTGTTCAGCGATGTCAGTGTTCTCATCTATTAAACAAAAATTGGTTAAAGTTAATTTACATGGTTGTAAATTCAAAATAAATTATACCAAAGAAGACATTTTCTTGAACAATTTCAAAAGACTCCCCTCCTCCTTCTATACACCTCTCTACTGTTAGTGATTTAGCTGAAAGAAACATAACATGAACAGGAATGCTTCACTGTTGCGAATAAGCTTCTGAAGGGCAGGAAACACAGACTAATGAAGCAGCAGTTCATCTTGCCCACATCTTGTGTTATGCATCTTTACAAGTACCCTGAGGTGGTTTTAAAAAGATGTTCATGACTAGCCCATTTCGAAAAAGATGAGTTAATGCAAAGCTGAGATCATTTCTTATAGTAACATACTTCATTCCAAAGTGCAAATCCACCAGAAACAGGACAGACGAACAAGCAGAGATAGTATCTCCAAGACTGTCAGGAGCAGTGTTTTTCACAGTATAGGTTTCAAAGAAACAGGGAGCTCATGCCAAAATATAAAGCAATACATTGGGCTTCCCTGGTGGTGCAGAGCACAAGAATCTGCCTGCCAATGCAGGGGACATGGGTTCAATCCGTGTTCCAGGAAGATGCCACATCCCTCAGGGCAACTATCCCTCAGGGCAACTAAGCCCATGCGCCACAACTAGAGAAAGGCCATGCGCAGCAGTGAAGACCCAGCACAGCCAAAAATAAAACAAACAAACAAACAAACAAAGTCATAAAGCAACATCTTATTTCTTTTATCAAGGAAGTCTTGCTACAATCTACCAAAAAGTCCATTTAACTAAGCAGTGAGCTTATCTGAGTTACATTCTGGTGCAAGCTTCTAATCCGGATGCAGACAGGTTAATAAACAATTCACAGGCTATTGGGCCAGGACTACATTTTGAGTAACACTGCTCCAGAGAAAGACTCCAACTATGAGATTCCAGCTCAGTGCTTGGTGAAGGATCAATTTTTATTTCCAGTAGTTGGAGACGGCAATGGCACCCCACTCCAGTACTCTTGCCTGGAAAATCCCATGGATGGAGGAGCCTGGTGGGCTGCAGTCCATGGGGTCACTAAGAACTGGACACGACTGAGCAACTTCACTTTCACTGTTGACTTTTATGCATTGGAGAAGGAAATGTCAACCCACTCCAGTGTTCTTGCCTGGAGAATCCCAGGGACGGGGGAGCCTGGTGGGCTGCTGTCTATGGGGTCGCACAGAGTCGGACACGACTGAAGCGACTTAGCAGCAGCAGCAGAGACCTATACTTTTGCAACATGCCAAAAATGGGTAATACATTTCAAAAATAAACACAAAACCACAAGCCCTAAGTTTTTATGTTTAGATTTACACAAAATTATTGTCTAATTACCATAAAAATTTCTGTTTAATTCTGACGTCAATACTTTTTTAGTTGTAGACCAGCGTGACTCTACAAAATTGCACTTTGTGTAGCAATGCTCTAGGCGGCATCCTGAGGAAACATCCTTGAATTTAAGGTCAATCAGTTACAAAAGCCCAGTCCTGTGAAGAATTAACAACTGGCGGGATACAGTTCTAGTTAACTGACTGAGAGCAAGTAAAGGGAAATGCTGGAAGGGCATGAAACTATTCTAATTGTCCCTCTGAATATCAAGAATTTGCAATCCAAAACCAGACAAAACTGCCCTCTTTTCAGGCAGAGAGCATTCATATTTCATACAGTGGAGGGGTTCAATCTCCTAGTTGTACGTATATGCCAAATCCTGGACGGGAAGGACTGTGGTGGGAGCAGAAGTCCTTAATATGTTTCACATAGAGCAAGACATCCTTCTGCCTACAGTTGGAATCTGGTAGACAGCATTTCTCATTCTTTCAATTACTCATTCATTCATTCCTCTGTGAGGGGCATGCCGCTGGTAAGAGATAAAAAGATGAATAAAACACATGTTTTGCCACAGGAGAATTCATTCTAGCATGGGAACTTGGCATGCAAACCAATACTTGCTGTATATCAAAAGATGCTGTAACAGAGGTATGTGTAAAGGTTTCAATGAACTGAGGGCTAAAGCAATGGCTGATAAACACTACAGAACAGTGGAATGGGAAGTTGGCTAGAACACAGAAGGGGATATAAGGCAGTAATCAGGAAAAATAACAGACGATGCAGAAATTAGGTCTTTAAAGGAAATTCACCAGAAGAAAGGACAAAAGACTCGGTGAAGTTTGGTTGAGTGCAAGTACATGGATACAACTGAAGGTCTGATTTAGGGGAAGTATGCTACAGACTGAGAGAAGTAACCTAAAACATGGTGAAGAAGCAGACTGTGAACATTTATGAGAAATAGGATGGACTGGTAAGCAGCGGAAAGCACCTACCATGACTTAGGCGGAAAGTAGTGAGTTATATAAAAACAGGAGGGAGAAAACATTTTAGGATTGTAAAGGAAAGGCAGGAGTATGAGGTACATGGCAAGTCTGTGAGAAACCTTTAGCATACCTACATTTTGTAGACCATCAAGCAGGACAAGTAGGTCCTAATTTGTATGGCTGCGGTGAGGTTGATCTAGAAGAACCTCCCAGTAGAGAAGTCTGGCTCCCACTGAACAGCTAAAGCCTAGAGCAATGGCGCAGAGCCATGCAGAGAGCAAACTGCTCTCTTCTAAGAACCCAGCTGCTCAGAGATGAGCCACTGTCACAGAAACACTCACACACAGGACACTTTGTCACAGTATGCGTGTGCTTGCTAGGTCAAAAAATAACCAGGATGTGTACCTCACCCTCAACCTCAGATTGGGAGGTAGGAAAGAAGTAATTTACTGCCAAAAAGATAAGACAAACACCCCTTAATGTGAGACCCCGTTGCATCCCAGAATTCCAACCTTTTTTCCAAGCTGCTCTATTTTCTGTCAAATAAATCACCATTTGCAAAGATCTCTGATTAGTGAATGTCTTCTCATACTATCTGGAACTAGGTTAAGGGAAAGACAGCAAGGAACAGATGGAAACTAAAATTATGAGGGCTGATGACATCACACAGGCAAAGAAAGAGCCAAAGAACAGAGGCTGAGAGCAAAGCAGCATCATGGGGCATGGAGAGGACACGGCTGAGAACACCTGGTCACAGGCGAGGACTAGGAGAAAGGGAAGTCAGGTCATATCGATGTAACACATGCCTGGGTTTCTACTTCCCTAACAGTTTTATGCCTCTCAAAGGGAGAAAAGACTAGTTATGTCAGACACTGATAAGAAGTACATTGAAATTTATATATACCCCTTGAGTTTCTCTAGGAAAACAAGACTAAGCAAAAAACAAGACTAAAACAAGGTAACAGCAAAAACCAGACATAGATAGGAACCATGAAAACAAAATTAAAATTTTCAGAACTAAATCTAACCTGAAAGTTTTGCCTTTCCCCAAATTATGTTTTCTGAACTATTTATATTTAAACATAAATTCAAAATTAATATCTTACATCCTAAATAAATCTGGGTTTTAGTAATTTCTTTCTCCTGAGGAAAACCAAGAATTGTTATTTAATATCTGGAGTTAAGCTCATTTCCATCAAAAGATACAGTGATATAACAAGATAATAAGCAACTTTTTCTAATTCTCTCAACACTTAAACATATTGAAAAATACAGTTTCTATTTACTCCTTAATATAGTAAACCATACCTTTATGTTGGCTGGCATCTGCATCGAAGTTCATCTGTCCTTCTAGATGATTCTGGTCATTGTCATCTGAATGCCTAGCGTGAGGATCATTATGAAGAATACTAGGTTGGATGTCCTTCTGTTCTTCCAACAAAATACTAAGTAGCTGAGAGCATAAAACAAATCCGACTGCTGATCCACAAAGGAAGGTTAAAATATTCAGCCAAGATTTAGAGGCCATTTCCCGAAAATGTATTTCTGTAAGAAAAAAAGTTATTACGGTGTTATAAATTATAAAGTAATACAAGAGGACTGGTAACTGTTAGCTCTGTTACTGACGTTGCTTCAGTTGCTAAGGCGCGTCTAACGCTTTGCAGCCCTATGGACTGCGGTGGCGCTGGTGGTCAGGAACCTGCCTGCCAACGCAGGAGACAGAGGAGACGCAAGTTTGCTCCCTGGCGGGAAGACCCCCTGAGGAGGGCGTGACAGCCCACTTCAATACTCCCGCCTGGAGAATCCCATGGACAGAGGAGGCTGGCAGGCTACAGTCCATGAGGTCACGAAGAGTTGGACACGACTGAAGTGACTTAGCAGCAGCAGACCTGTAACCCACCAGGCTCCTCTCTTCAGAGCATTTCCCAGGCAAGGATACGAGAGTGGGTTATCATTTCCTTCTCCAAGAGATCTTCCTGATCCTGGAATGATAATTCCTTTATAAGGAGAACATTTCTAAGAGTATTTAACTTTCATCCCTCTATTTGCTGCTGAAACACACATTATGGACAGTTTGATAAAATAAATGAGTAGCAACTAGGAGGATCATTGTTGGGGTGGGACACAGGTAAATATGTCTGTATTTGCACACAGAATTACCTATTCTTCTCACCAAGATCCTCCATGGATCCAAGCCAGAGTGCCACATTCTTTTTCTTTCTTTGCTATCAAAGTACTTATATATACTTTTTTTCTCTACGTACTCTAATAAGGGGGTCAGCAATTTTTTTCTATAAAGAATTAGAAATAAAATACTTAAGGATTTGTGGACCACAGATGGTCTTTTGTATATTATCTTTCTACCTTTTTATTAAATAACCTTTAAAAATGTAAGAAACAGTCTTAGCTTGTGAAGGCTAGAGTCAGCACTGTTTCAGGACCTTCAGGCCAAACCTATCTGCCACCTGATTTTGTAACTGAGGTTTAACTGGAACATACCCAGGCCCAATCTGCAGAATGGCTGCTTCTGCTCTGCAACAGCAAAGCTGAGTAGCAGCAGCAGCGGCACTAAGTCCCACAAAGCCTCATCTAGCCCTTTAAAGAAAAAGGTTGCCAACCCGTGCCCCAATACCCAAGGTTCACTGCAGTACTGGATGCTGCCACCCTCTGCTCACTGCTTTTCACTGTTATCCCACTGGACTGCAAGACCCTGAACAGCTTCTACATATCTCTAGGATTAAGGAGGATGCCTGGACAGTGGCTGCTGGATAAATGCCTGCTGAACTGCCTGACAATCAAACGGGTCCATTTTAAGGGTTTGCTAATAATTACTACATGTTGAACTTATAAATTCCTATGAGAACAGTCCTAAATCTATAGTTTCCAACTCCCCAAGATAATTTTTAAAATGTCTGCTAGCATCGACCACATGCCAGATGCAGTCCACACTTCGTTCCACTTGAAAAAAGTTTTAATTTCACTCTTCATTCTCACTGTGACCACTGGGCAGGCAAAAGAACAGGAACAGAAATGTGGGACTTGCCTGGTGGTCCAGTGGTTAAGAATCTGCCTGCAATGCAGAGGACATAAGTTCCACCTCTGGTCTGGGAAGATTCCACATGCCTCAAGGCAACTAAGCCCGCGGGCTGCAGCTACTGAAGCCTGCAGGCCACAGCCGCTGAGCGAGCCTATGTGCTGCAGTTACTGAAGCACGCACACCCCAGAGTTTGTGCTCTGCAACAAGAGAAGCCACCACAATGAGAAGTCCATGCACCGCAACTGGAAAGGAGACCTCACTCAACACAGCTAGAGAAAGCCCTCACACAGCAACAAAGGCCCAGAGCAGCCACAAAATGAATGACATAAAAAAAGAAAACAAAAACTTAAAGCCTAACTTGCACAGGCTGACACAATCGATAAAAGCTATGACTTGAACCCAAGTCTGTCTGCTTAAAAAGTCAGCGCTCTTCCCACTGTGTTTCTCAGACTCTTTACCCACTCACCACTAACAGCACAGGACGATGGATGTGTGTAGTGAAGGCAGGGGTCTGGGAAATATGACCATCAAAATAAAAATTGCTTTGAAATATTTTGTAAAACAAACAAACCAATGATCACTAGAACAACAAACAACTTTATGTGGTTATATTTCCAGAACAGCTAGGTTTTTTAAAACTAAACCTAAGTACAACCAGCAAAACTGAACAAAATGTAAAAAGATATAAGTCTGGTGACAGTGCTAAGATATCAAGGCCGTGAGAATTGCAGGTGCCTGGGGGAGGCAAGATCTGGAAACAGAAAGAAGCTAAGAAAGGAGGGCTGGAAATCTAGCACGGCTGCATTCCCCAAGACAACCACTGACTCCGATAGAGAAAAGAAGAGCTAAGGCAAAGACGGTAAGGAAAATCGGAGGCCAACATCTGCCTAAGAGAAGAGGTTCTGGAGAACACTCAGGCTTTTATTTGGACCCCGAAAAGCCACAATCTAGGAATAAAAATGGAGCAGAAATTAGGCCAACTTTCACCAGGACTGAAGCCCAAGTTGAAATCATCTTAACCACTGATGGATTAGGGTGATCTGGCCCTAGCTTAGCTGAAACCACAAAGTCTCCTGGAGAAGTAAAAAAATTACGGAGAACTTCAAATTATCATTATAATTTTTTATAGTGATAATGTTCAACTCAATAAAAAAATAATCAGATATCAAAATTAAAAGCTTGAATGAAGACAGAAAACAGTAGGAAATAAAAACAGACCCATAGGAGACTTAGGTAAGAGATTTTCCTACTAATAAATTTTAGTCAGTCAATAAGTTAAATGACAAGACAAAGATATAAGGTATAGAAAAAACACAGATAAAGAGAAAAATTAATAAGTCAAAAGCCAGGTCAGAAGAAATTACACAGACTAAAGTACAAAAAGAGACAAAGATGGTAAGTAAAAAACTGAGTGAAAGAAACATAAGAAAGAGTAAAAAGGTCTAACATATGTGTTAACTGGGATCTTTGAAGAAAAAGAGATAACTGATTGATGAGAAAGTGCATGTGAAGAACAAATAACTGAACATTTCCCCAAACTGACAAAAGACTACCAACTCTCACATTCAGGGGGCTCCATAAAACACACACACACACACACACACACACACACACACGCACACGCACACACACACGCACACACCTGCAAAGAAAATGATACCAAGATAAACCACAGCAGAACTGCCAAAAATCAAAGACAAAGAAAGCATTCTATATCTAGCAAAATAGCCTTCGAAAATAAACCTGAAAAAGATCAAGAAACAAAAAGCAGCTTTATTCTTAAAAGAAATACTAAAAGGAGTTCTTCAGGTAGAAAGAAAAGGATTTTAGATGAAAAATTCAGAATTTTAAGGAGGAAAGGTAAACCATAAAAAGTTACTGTATGTACTGATGTGTATGCAACTGCTTGCAACCCTATGCTATGTAGCCAACTAGGCTCCTCTCTCCATGGGATTCTCCAGGCAAGAATACTGGAGTGGCTTATCATGCCTTTTTCCAGGGGATCTTTCCAAATCAGGAACTGAACCTACGTCTCTTACGCATCTCCTGTTTTAGCAGGCATGTTTTTTTTTTTTTAAACAGGATTCCATATATATTTTTCTAAGTAAATCCAAATGAATATTGGCTAGATAAAACATTAAAATATTCCCACAAGGCACTGTTTCTATTATCATTAAAATAAACAACAAAACTGGCACAAAAACTGTGAGGCTACAAAGCATTTAAGTGTTCTAAAATCATTTTGTTGTGTAAACATACTAATATCAGACTTTAAAAGACTAGGAGAGTATAATAGAAGGGCTAAAAAAAAGTAAAAATATGTAAGTAAAACTCTAGCAGAAAAAAATAAAACAACACTTAATGATTAATACTTTAATCAAAGGTATTTTCAAGGGAAGAAAAAAGTAAAGAATGGATAAAAATAAATGAGACAGAAAGAAAATAAACAATAATATGACTGACTTAAACACAAATTTACTGGCAATGGCATTAACTGTAAAAAGACTAAAATTTTAATTCAAAGATAAAGATTACCTACCAGTCTAGAAGAAAAATAAACCCAAGTATATGCTGCTTACAAGAGACATACATTAAATATATACAGAAGTTAAGAGCAAAAGGATAGGAAAAGATATGTTATTCAAACACCTATAAAAAGAAAGTATTTTATAATCAGATAAAACAAATGAGTAGTGCCTACATGATGTTGTCTTCAAGATATTAAATTCTAC